>VZRI01010244.1:90512-104259 GCA_013397515.1 Upupa epops
AACAGCCCCAGCTCCCTCAGACAACCCCTGTTCCAAGCCCTTTCCTAGCTTGGTAGCCACCTCTGTCCCCTCTCCAGCCCTTCAATGTCGCTCTTATAGTGAGGGGCCCAGCACTGCACACAGGACTCGAGGAGTGGCCTCCTCAAAGCTGAGTAGAGGGGAACCATCACCTCCCTGCTCCTGCTGGCAGCGGCTGTAGTTCAGTAGCTGGCAGGGCTGTTACCAACCTGTTGTGATTATCCCAAGGAAAAGAGGACTAGAAAGCCCCGCAGGCCCCCGAGGACAGTGCACAAGAGAAGCAGACGTTAGGGCAGACGTGCTGACTTGCCCTTCTATCAATGAAATCCCCCAGCAGACGATTGTTGGAGGCATCATTCTGTGCTGGGGGTTGTAAACGATTTGCTTGCGAGCTGTGACCCCTTAGAGTCAAAATCGGGGGTGACAGAGGGATTCAGCGCAGGATATAATCTCCCTCTCTGTTTCTTTGCAGGCTTTGCTCGGAATCTCTCTGAAGGAAGCAACGCTAACTACACAGAATATGTGGCTACCAGATGGTACCGCTCTCCCGAGCTCTTGCTGGGGTAAGTGCAGTTTGTGCCTCTGCGGTCATCAGTCCGCACTGATTCTTTGTGTTTCCTCAAGCACCTCGTCTCGCTTCTGCTCGCGGAGAGCTTAAAGGGAAGATTTCAAGAGGCTTCCAGCTTCGTGTTCATTTCCAGTGAGGCGGGGTGACTCCTTGACCTGTCTTGAACTGATCAGTGTTTAACTGATTAAAACACGACGCTGAGGAGAGATACTTCAGATTCCTGCCCTCTCGCATCCTCCTCCCACCCTTTCCCCGCTCCCATTCAGATGTTTCCATGGTAGTCCTGTAGGCTGTAGTGCTCCAGCAGCAGTGCAGCTTTCACCACTCTGCATTCCTAGTTCTCTGCTTCCTTCGGGTCGTGATTCCTTCTCGGTTCCCAGTTGCTGTTGCCCAGCGCTGCTGAGGACAGAAGTACCTGGGGATGAGCTGTGTGTGATCCTGCAGTCGCTGTCACGTTGGGCGGTGAATTCTTCTGAAGCACATGAGCCCTCTCACAGAGTACAGCTCCTTGTGTGCAGTGTAGTACTGCTGGTGAGAGGGCTGGCTACAGTGAGGAGTGGCTGAGGGAACTGAGGCTGAGAGACCTCACTGCTCTCTCCAGCTGCCTAAAGGGAGGTTGTAGTGAGGCTGCTGCTGGTCTCTTCTCCCCAATTCCTAATGATAGGATGAGGGGAAATGGCCTCAAGCTGCGTCAGGGGAGGGTTAGATTGGATCTGAGGAAGAAGCTCTGTGCTGAGAGAGTGGTTGGGCACTGCACCAGGCTGCCCAGGGAGAGGATGGAGTCTCCTGCGTTGGGGGACAGGGTTGAGTGGTGCTGATAGGGCTGGGAAAAGGTTGGACTGGATGATCCTGAAGGTCTCTTCCAGCAGAAACTGTTCTGTGCTTCTGATTCCCTTCAATGCAGATTCATTTGTCGCCGGCAGTGTAAACACCAGGTGCCATCCTCTGCACCTCACAGCACTGCCTGCACCCGCAGGAACCACATCAGTTCTCCCTGTGGCTCTGCTCTGAAGGAGAAATCGGAGATCTCACGACGCTTTCATTCCGTTATCACTCGTATTTTTTAAGGAGCTGTTTTTAGGGGCGTTCAGTTCCCTCTAACTAAAATCTCACTGTATTAACACCGACCAACAGATGCCTTTTCATTTCGCTTCTCCCAGTGGCCGGACTCTGTTTATCCACCTGTTAAGCACAGCTGTGAATGAAATGTCCTGTAACAGCAGAGCAGAGACCCTCAGAAACCCTGCCGAGAAGGGAAGTTAGTGCTGGCGTCACTGGAGATGGTGGCTGCTTTGCTGTTAAAAATACTCCCTGTGTCAGATTTTTCATGACAGTAACCAGATCCCTGCGGAGTTGGGGAACGGGGGGGGGCTTCCTGAGAATTGCCCTCTTGCCTTTTCAAACAGCGATGCACCAGGGAATCCAGAGCACAGAGGGGGCTTGGGATTTCACAGAAGGTAGGGTTGGAAGGGACCTTGCAAGAGCATCTAGTCCAACCCCCCGGACATAGCAGGATCAGCTAGTATCCCTTAGGAGGAAAGGCTGAGGGAGCTGGGGCTCTGGAGCTGGGAGAAGAGGAGGCTGAGGGGGGACCTCATTCCTGTCTCTCAATCTGTGAGGGGTGGGTGTCAGGAGGATGGAGCCAGGCTCTGCTCAAGGGCATCTGGGGACAGGACAAGGGGCACTGGGTGCCAGCTGGAGCAGAGGAGGTTCCCTCTCAATCTCAGCAGGACCTTCTTCCCAGGGAGGGTCCCGGAGCACTGGACCAGGCTGCCCAGGGGGCTGTGGAGTCTCCTTCTCTGCAGACGTTCCAGCCCTGCCTGGCTGTGTTCCTGTGTGACTGGGTCTGGGGGATCCTGCTGTGACAGGGGGACTGCACTGGATGCTCTTTCGATGTCCCTGCTGATCCCTAAGGATTCTAGGATTCTAAACCCAATGTTCATGCCATCTCTGTGTATGAGAAAGGAAAAATACACTTGGTTGCCCAACTTAAAAGCTGTTAGCCATTTTCTAGATCAAAAGTGGGTATTTGGGGGCTTGGAGGATGCCTAATTGTGATTCTGTAATAGCAGAGGTTGGTTTTCCATCTTGTAAGCAAGTGCCAGTGGGAGACAGGAGCCGAGCAGCGCAGCTCAGCAGCTCAGCAAGCAGGCTGTGGCACTGAGTGGAAAACGTTGCGCGTTCTCTTTGCAGAGCCCCTTACGGAAAGGCTGTGGATATGTGGTCTGTGGGCTGTATCCTGGGAGAGCTGAGTGACGGGCAGCCCTTGTTTCCTGGCGAGAGCGAGATTGACCAGCTCTTTACCATTCAGAAGGTGCTAGGCCCTCTGCCAGCCGAGCAGATGAAGCTCTTCTACAGCAACCCACGCTTCCATGGCTTGCGGGTGAGAGAAAGCTTTGTTCTTATGTCTTTCATTTACTCACACGGTATTTGCAGTCTCCCCGTTGTTGTTGTTGTTGTTGTTGAGGCCTCTTTTCATTTCCATTGTGCATATTATGCTCTGTCCGTGTTTCTGTGTGAGTACAGGGTGTCTCAGTTCTGAACCATTCATCACGCACGGTGACACGGTGATGACAGCGATGCTGGGGATGACAAACTGGGGGGGGTTATCTTCACTGGAGATTTCCTTTCCTTGCTTCGACTTTTAGCTCAAGGGAATTGACCTTTGTGCCCGGTTCAGCGGCGCCCTGCCCGCTCTGTGAGCTTCAGAGGCATCGCTCGGTCAGTCTGCCACGTGGAAAATCCATGCCAGTTGTGTTCAGGCTACTCAGCAGAACCCCTGTCCTGGGCACTGGGGGGGCCTCCCCTTGAGGACTGGGGGCAGTTCTGCACCCCTCACTTCAAGAAAGAGATTGAGGAGCTGGACCAGGTGCAGAGGAGCAAGGAGGCTGGGGAAGGGACTGGAGGGAAAGGCTGACGAGGAGAGGCTGAGAGAGCTGGGAGGGTTTAACCAGGATAAGCAGGGACCTTAGTCCTGACGATCAACTGGCTGCTCAGGGAGGTGGCAGAGTCCCCATTCCTGGAGGGGTTTAAAAACCAAGTAGCTCCAGCCCTTGAGGCCATGGTCTGGGGGTTGGGGAGCTGTTGGGATGAGGGCTGGACTGGGTGACCCTGGAGGTCCTTTCTGGCCACGAGGATCCCAGTCTGTGATTCTATGCTGTGTACGTAGCCTGAGCCCGTTTGGATGCAGAGCGCTGGCTTTTACATTGCAGCAGACAAGAACACTGCCCTCTTCCCATTGTCCTTCCCCTTGCTTTGATGTCTTCGCCTTGGAGGACTTTTCAGCCAACACGTAGGATGTGGATGGGCTCAAGAGAGGCCGCAATTGAAGCACTTGGATGCTATTAAGCAAATCCCACAGCTCTGAGTGCCGCTAACAAAGGGGCTGGATGTCTGTCGCGTAGTTTTGGATAAACTCTGATTAATTCCAATAGGCTAGCTGATTGTTGTTTTGCTTTGGGTTGGGTTTTCCAGAGGCCTCTCTGCTATTCAAATGCATAATTTTCTCTCAAATCAGCACAAGTTGGATCCATGAGGGTTTTTCTGCCGCCACTGGAAATCCAGCCTTGTTTTCTAATTCTGAAAGCACTGGCGTAAATGTTTAGCTTTTTCATTTCAAGTTAAATCACTGAAATCAGTTTCTCTCTCTGTTTGCTCTCAGCTCCGTGCGTTCTTGTCAGTCTGCAAAGGGATCTTTGCTCTCTGTCTCTTTTGCACTCGTTGTGTTGGACGTTGTGTCGTAGCTCCGAGCTGTTGAGCACCTTGGCTTTCGTTTGATAAGGAGGAAGGCATCCGTCATCATTCTGAGTGACTGCTGCTTGTCTGCAGAGTGAAGAAGCTGCTTTGTGCTTTACTTGTTCTTTCTTCAAGTCATCCCTGTGCGTCCTGTTCCTCAGGAATGCTGCCTTCACCGTGTTTAGTCTGAACCCCGACTGACAAAGACACCCTCCAGTGATGGAGAGGGTTAAACTGGATCGGAGGAAGAAGCTCTGTGCTAAGAGAAGGGTTGGGCACTGGGCCTGGCTGCCCAGGGAGGGGGTGCAGTCCCCATCCCTGGAGGGGTTTAAACACCAAGTAGCTCCAGCCCTTGAGGCCATGGCCTGGGGGTTGGGGAGCTGTTGGGGTGAGGTTAATCTGAGGATCCTGAAGGTCCTTTCCAGCTACAGTGACTCAGTGCTGTGCTCTCAGGGTGATACTGCTCAGGGAGGTGGTGGAGTCCCCATCCTGGAGGGGTTGAAAAACCAAGTAGCTCCAGCATTTAGCCCATGGTCTGGGGGTTGAGGAGATGTTAGGATGAGGGTTGAACTTGACGATCCTCAGCATCCTTCCCAGCTGCAACAATTCGATGCAGTGCTCTCAGGGTGTTAGTGGTTTGTAGTGCAGGAGGACCACAGGAGTAACTTAAACCTGCAGGGTTTTTCTGTTCCACTAAGAAGATTCTGGAACTGCCCCGTAATCCTTTGTATTTAATTAGCATTGTATTCACACTCTCAGCTTCTTTCAAAGCTATTTTTAGCCTTTTTAAAATACATTCGACTCAGGTTATTTTGGAATCCCTTTTAAACCTCCCACCTCTTGTCAATCACAGTGCCACAAACACTCTCAGAAGTCTGTGTTGATTGCTTCTCGTTCCAGAGAGGTTCCTGGACTGCTCTGCGAATCCAGAACACTTTCTTGGGGTGATTGATTGGATCCATCGGCTGCTCTTTACTTTGTTATAGTGGTTTATACTGTTTGATGAGCTGGGTTGTGGTGATGGGCTGGAATTGATGACCTTGGGCGTCTTAACCAGCCTCAGTGATCTGGACGGGCTGGAGCAATGGGCAGAGGATGAGGTGGAACAGGGCCAAGGGCAGGGGCCAGCACTTTGGCCACAAGAACCTCCTGCAGCTGCAGCCTGGGGGCTCAGTGGCTGGAGAGCAGCCTGGCAGAGAGGGACCTGGCAGCACTGGGTGACAGCCGGCTGAACAGGAGCCAGCAGGGTGCCCAGGTGGCACCAAAAGCCAGTGGCATCCTGGCTGGGATCAGCACTAGTGTGGCCAGCAGGACTAGGGAGAGGCTGATGGAGCTGGGGGGGTTCAGTCTGGAGAAGAGGAGACTCAGGGGGGACCTTCTCCCTCTCCTGGTTGCAGTCAGGTGGGGATCAGGCTCTTCTACCAGGCAGCCAGCACCAGGATGAGAGGGCAGGGCCTGAAGCTGCCAGGGGAGGGTGAGGTTGGCTGTAAGGAAGCCCTTCCTCAGGGAAAGGGTGCTCAGAGCCTGGACTGGACTGCCCAGGGCACTGGGGGAGTCCCCATCCGTGTCTGGAGGTGTTGAAGGACAGCCTGGCTGTGGCCCTGAGTGCCCTGCTCTGGCTGCTGTGGTGCTGCCAGGTGCCAGGCTGGGCTGGAGGAGCTCAGAGGGCTCTGCCAGCCTCAGCCACTCTGTGATAAAGCAGCACACACGATTCCCTTTAAAGCTGTGTGGTCACATACTCCACGTTCCATACTCAGGATATCTACACTGTGTTGTTTTTTCAGTTTCCAGCAGTCAACCATCCTCAGTCCTTGGAGAGAAGATACTTGGGCATTTTGAGCGGTGTACTGCTCGATCTTATGAAGGTAGGAACCCGTTCTGTTCCTTGTGTGCAGTGTGTCTGCAGCGATGTCAGTCACTCCGGGGTCTTGGCTTGGTACCGTAATAAATCTTAAAAGTAGCAGTGAACTCTTTTTTGAGGCGTTTGCCTGTCCCCACTGTTGGTAGCCAGGCCTGGGAACATACCCCTGGCGAGTGCCAGGACGCCGTGTTCAAATGCCGATCGATTTCATCGACAGCTGGTAGCCCAGACAAAGTAATCAGTGTCGTTTGCAGCCCTGGGCATCTGCGCCGGCAGTCACACGGAGGCACGGGTTACCCTAGTAACGCTGGAGAAGGAGCTCTCAAAACTCCAGTGACTGTTAGGCTGCCCTGAGCTGGCTGTTTGAGTTTGGATAGGCGTGAGGATGTGGGCAGCTGTCAGAGCTGATGCACAGGGGGCCAAGAAGGCCAACAGCTCCTGGCCTGGAGCAGGAACCAACAGGAGTAGGGAGGTGGTGGTGCCCCTGTACTCTGCACTCGTGTAATCAAACTTTGAGTACTGGATCCAGTTGTGGGCACCACAGGATCAGAAGGGCAGTGAGGGGCTGGACTGGGGCCAGGGAAGGGCAGAGAGGCTGGGGAGAGGGCTGGAGAACAGGGCCTGTGAGGAGCAGCTGAGGGAACTGGGGGTACTGAGTCTAGAGAAGAAGAGGCTGAGAGGAGACCTCACAGGAGGTTGTAGCGAGGCTGCTGCTGGTCTCTTCTCCCCAATTCCTAATGCTAGGATGAGGGGCAGTGGCCTCAAGCTGCATCAGGGGAGGGTTAGACTGGATCTGAGGAAGAAGCTCTGTGCTGAGAGAGTGGCTGGGCACTGGACCAGGCTGCCCAGGGAGGGGGTGCAGTCCCCATCCCTGGAGGGGTTTAAAAACCGAGTAGCTCCAGCCCTTGAGGCCATGGTCTGGGGGTTGGGGAGCTGTTGGGCTGAGGGCTGGGTGATCCTGGAGGTCCCTTCCAGCCAGGAGGATTCTGTGATTGTATGGTTCTGTGGTCCTCAAATAGTCTCTTCCCAAGGATCAGGAGAAGCTGACTGCTCTCAAAATGCCCAAGCACTGCAAATCATTGTGCCATGCATTTGTACCTCAGTCCTGGGCTTGCAACACGTACTGTTGTCCTTATTCTTGCCTTATAAAGAAGAAGCTGCAGTAGAGCCCTCCCATTATTTCCTCCACAGTCAGTTGAAAAAGCAAATCGTAAGGAAAAGCATCTGGTGTAGAATCCATCCCAGAGGTGCTGCCTAGGAATTACAGGCAGTTTGGGACAAATAGGGATCCTGGATGAGGCTGAGGTACTCTACAGGTGCTGAGAGGTCCCAAGGCCATCTGTACCACTTGTCGTGTAAACCAGAGGTTGTCTGCTCTGGGGTTTCCTTGCTCTTAGCAATGTTCATGTAGCCAGGAGAATTCTACCAGACCTGCTCGTTTTCCTCAGTGCAGCCAGGTCACTCCTTCCTTACAGAAATATCAGCAGGACCTTCTTCCCAGGGAGGGTCCCGGAGCACTGGACCAGGCTGCCCAGGGGGGCTGTGGAGTCTCCTTCTCTGCAGACGTTCCAGTCCCGCCTGGCTGTGTTCCTGTGCCACTGGGTCTGGGTGATCCTGCTGTGGCAGGGGGACTGGACTGGATGATCTTTCCAGGTCCCTTCCCATCCCTAAGGATTCTGTGATTCTGTGATGCTATGACACTAACATTTCAGTGTTGGGATTTGTTTTCCAAAGAACCTACTGAAGTTAGATCCAGCAGACAGATACCTGACAGAACAATGTTTGAACCATCCTTCGTTTCAAACCCAAAGGCTCTTGGATCGCTGTGGGAGCTCACCTTCACGCTCAGCCAAGAGGAAACCTTACCACGGCGACAGCAACACGTTGTCTAACAGGTAAAGGTAGTAGTGGCACTGTCATCGCTGGCGCTCGCTCTGCCAGTGGATGAGTAGCCGTCATGCTCACGTCCACCAGAAGAGCATTCACTGTGGTGGTCTGAAGATGTTAAGACACACTGCTCTGTGTTGCTTTGCTGATTAAAGGAAACAGACCCCGTCTGACAGCATTGTAACTGCTCGAGATTCGGTGTTTGCTAACTTGCTGCATCACACAGAGTGATTCTGGAAGGAATGTAGGTTGGGGATTGACCTGTTGGAGAGCAGGGGAGGAGAAAGGGGACTGGGGGTCCTAGAGGCCAGCAGGGTGACTCTGAGCCAGCAATGTGCTCTGGTGGCCAACAGCATCCTGGGGGGGATCAGAAGGGGGTTAGCAGATCGAGAGAGGCTCTTCTCCCCCTCTCTCAGCCTGTCCGCATAGGGGAGGTGCTCCAGCCCTCCCCTCATCCTCATGGACACCTTCCAACAGCTCCATCTCCTTCCTGTGCTAGGGGCTCCAGAACTGGACTCAGTCCTGCAGATGGGGTCTCATGAGAGCAGAACAGAGGGGGAGGATCCCCTCCCTCGCCCTACTGCTCCCGTCTCTCTTGATTATTTCAGCAGAGCTCCTAGTTTTCCAGATTCACTCTTCCTGCAGTTCAGTTTTTGGGTTGTAAATGACAACTCCTGTGAGATGAGAGCGCTGTTGTTGACGCTGTGAACCGTGACCGTGTAACCTGCTCTGTTAACCCCTCTTTATGCGTTTTCACATAGAAACCAAGCCAGCAAAAGCTCTGCTTTGCAGTCACACCACAGATCAAACAGCAAGGACATGCAGACGCTAGGGGTTGCTGGGCCAAGAGAAGAGGGTCTTCCAGCAAACGAAAGCTTCTTAAACGGAAACCTCTCCGGAGCTGCCCACAGTCCCATGCACGCTAAAAAACCCAGCAACACGCCGGCATCCGGCAACAAGGATCTAGCCAACAATAACATGCCGCACCTTCTCAGCCCGAAGGATACCAAGGCCAAAGCAGAGTTTGATTTTAATGTGGACCCCAAGAGTTCGGATGGTTCAGGCACCAAGTACCTGAAGTCAAACAGCAGGTCCCAGCAGAACCGCCACTCGTTTATGGAAACCTCTCAGAGCAAAACGGGCACCCTGCAACCCGGCGACAAGCACAGCCGCCACAGTTACATCGATACGATCCCCCAGTCCTCGAAGAGCCCGTCGTATCGCACCAAGGCAAAGAGCCACGGGGTTCTGACAGACTCCAAATCTGTGGGTAACCTCTCGGAGGCCAGGGCCCAGGCTGCAGAACCCAACAGCAGCAGGTATTTTCCATCCAGCTGCATGGACTTGAACTCTCCCACCAGTCCAACCGCTCCGCGACACGGCGATAACAGGACTTTGCTCAGTCCGTCCGCGAGGAATAACCGCAGCGAGGGCACCCTGGACACCCGAAGACCAGCAACGAGGCACTCCAAAACAATGGAGGAGTTAAAACTGCCAGAGCACATGGATGGAAGCCATTCTCACTCTCTGTCTGCTCCACATGAGTCTTTTTCCTATGGTCTAGGTTATACCAGTCCTTTTTCTTCACAGCAGCGCCCTCATAGACACTCTATGTATGTGAGCCGGGACAGAGTGAGGTCAAAGGGCTCAGAGGGTGGCTTAAGCGTAGGGCAAGGGATGGCAGCCAGGGCAAATAGCCTGCAACTGTTATCTCCACAGGTGCAGCATAAGTCACTCACAAGATCTGTTGGCTCCTCAAGAGAAGACTGTACAGAAGACGCTACTAGGGTTAGTAGAAAACTCTGCCTGCTGTGGAAGGTTTCCCTTCCTCATTGCTTCATGTGGGGACGGTGTCTGGCTTTCTGTCTTCGCGTTGTTTGTCTGTAGTTAGTTAGTTCCTTGTCGTGGCGTGAGGCAAGGGATGGGGGGTGATTGTTGCAGAGGGTTAAATATTTCAAGTGGAAACTGAGAGGCTGCTTAAAAATGGGTCATCGATACCATTCTCTTACTCAGCAGGGACCTTCTCCCTCTCTACAACCCCGTGAAGGGAGGTTGGAGTTGGGTTGGGGGTCTTCTTCCATGTGACCAGTGGCAGGATGAGAGGGCAGGGCCTGAAGCTGCCAGGGGAGGGTGAGGTTGGCTGTTAGGAAGCCCTTCCTCAGGGAAAGGGTGCTCAGAGCCTGGACTGGACTGCCCAGGGCAGGGGGGGAGTCCCCATCCGTGTCTGGAGGTGTTGAAGGACAGCCTGGCTGTGGCCCTGAGTGCCCTGCTCTGGCTGCTGTGGTGCTGCCAGGTGCCAGGCTGGGCTGGAGGAGCTCAGAGGGCTCTGCCAGCCTCAGTCACTCTGTGACTCTGTGACTAATGATTTGTGAAGATCTTGCTGTCATCTCTTGTGATCACTGGTTTTAAAGTTCAGCCTTCAGTTAATACTTTCAAATCCATGCTAAGGGCCACAATGCTAACATGCTAAGTTGCCCGGGGAAAGATCCTGACCCCCAGCTGACTGCAACCTCCCTTCAGGGAGTTAGAGAGAGGAAAAAGGTCCCTTTTAAGTCTGCTCTTCCAGGCTAAACACTGCCAGCTCCCTCGGCCTCTCCTCATCAGCCTTTCCTAGTATGTTTTAGGCCTTTTGGTACCTCTGGGTGCTCCTGCGTAACAATTGTTTGCAGATGGCGCTTTGATCTTGCCATCATCACAAATTCTATGCATTTCATGTTTGCTTTTCCAAATGTGCCAGTGGCAGAAGGACCAGATTCTCTGATAAATGAATTTAACGATGCCTCCAGTTGGTTAGCAGATCGAGAGAGGCTCTTCTCCCTCTCTGCTCTGCACTGGTGAGACTGCATCTGGAGGACTGTGTCCAGTTCTGGGCCCCTCAGTTCCAGAAGGACACAGAGCTGCTGGAGGGTGTCCAGCATAGAGCAATGAAGAGGGTGAGGGAAGGAGAGCAGCTCCCTGAGGAGGAAAGGCTGAGGGAACTGGGGCTCTGGAGCTGGGAGAAGAGGAGGCTGAGGGGGGACCTCATTCCTGTCTCTCAATCTGTGAGGGGTGGGTGTCAGGAGGATGGAGCCAGGCTCTGCTCAAGGGCATCTGGGGACAGGACAAGGGGCACTGGGTGCCAGCTGGAGCAGAGGAGGTTCCCTCTCAATCTCAGCAGGACCTTCTTCCCAAGGAGGGTCCCGGAGCCCTGGACGGGGCTGCCCAGGGGGGCTGTGGAGTCTCCTTCTCTGCAGATGTTCCAGCCCCGCCTGGCTGTGTTCCTGTGCCACTGGGTCTGGGGGATCCTGCTGTGGCAGGGAGACTGGACTGGGTGATCTTTCCAGCTCCCTTCCAATCCCTAAGGATTCTGTGAGTCTTAAGAGTCCTCCAGGGGTGTCACAACTGCATTTCCTTGGCAAACTCCTGTCTGACTGAGTCACACTGAACCCTTTTAAAATTACAACTAGCAGGCACGATTCTGTGTCATCACTTTGAGCCGAGGCAGAGAGAGCAGCAAAACCAGGTCCGTGTAGTGTGGTGGGTGATTTGATCCTGGTTGGCAGCTATGAACGAGAAGAAGGGGTACATTCTGTGTGTCTGGGTTTGGGGTCTCTTGCTTGCTTGAAAACTGTAAATCCATGGATAATCCTTCATTTTAAAGGGTCGCTTATTCTTTCGTTCAGGGTGGAGCGTATCATGATCCACACACAGAGGATGGAGCATCCACTAAGGAGAATAGAATTCTCTATAATGACCCTGTTCCGAGAAGAGTTGGCAGCTTCTACAGAGGTAACTGCATTAAAGAGGAATTTGAATGTGGAATAGAGATGGAACAGAACAAAGGGGCACAGACACCTGGTGCCAACCGCTAAGAAACTCACTGGAAAATGAGTTCTTACCCTGCTTTCAGAGGCAGGGTTGACCTGCTAGCAACAGTGACTCTGTTGGTATCAGATTATTCATTTACAAGGGATAACAGCCCCTGTATTTATTCAGAGAGTGATAGAGTGGGTCAGGTTGGAAGGGACCTCAGAGATCCTCCAGTTCCACCCCCCCTGCCATGAGCAGGGACACTCCCCACCAGACCAGGGTGCTCAAGGCCCCAGCCAATCTGGCCTTGAACACTGCCAGGGAGGGGGATTTAGAGCAGAAGGTGGTTTATTAGGGGCAGTTGAACCCAATCAGTGTAATATTAGCACAGCAAGCAGTTCCTCCATGTTTTTAATTCATATTTATGCTCTTACTACCACTGCATCTGTTCCCCCTTGTTCTTGTGACACACTGATGTACTTACTGTTATTTGTGATACTGGGGTGCAGGGAACTGCCTGCCGAGGTTTTCCAGGGCTCAGTGTTGGGGCCAGTCCTGTTTAAGAGCTTAATTGATGCCCTGGATGTGGGGATTGAGAGCCCCCCCAGTCAGTTTGCACACCCAGTGGTCTGGGAGTGTTGATCTGCTTGAGGGCAGATGCAGGGGCACTGCTCTGCAGTTAAGGCAGGGGAGGGTCAGACTGGCTCTGAGGCAGAGATTCTCTGCAGCCAGAGTGGTTGGGCACTGGCAGGGCCTTCCCAGGGAGGTGGTGGAGTCCCCCTGCCTGGAGGTGTTGAAGAACCCTGTAGCCATGGTGCTTCCTGCCCTGCTCGAGGGGCAGCAGGGAGGGGGTCAGGCTGTGTCTGTCAGTCTCTCAGGGACTGAGGGGTTTGGTTGGGGTGGGGATGGTTGGACTGGGGGAGCTGCGAGCTCCTCTCCAGCCAGGTTTGTCCTGTGATTCTGTTTTTACTGCCCAAATCCTATCTTGGTTTGTTTAGTTCAGGCTCACTGAACATCAGGGTTTCCTGTGAGCAGAAGCAGGCTTCCAGAGCCCCAGCTCAGAGTACATTACACACGCACACAGATGCATGCTGCTCCGCTATGCTACACAAGAGATGATGATTTCTGAGCAGCTGCCTCAGTGCTACGTGTGGGTAATCCTTTTCAGAAAGGCTTCTAAGAAGCTAATTGCTCTCTTGGAAGTGTTAGGAGACTTGTGGGGCTCCCTTGAATCTTAAGAAGTCCCAATCAGCTGCAATTCAATTATGAGTCAACAAATAACCTTAAATGGAGCCACAAATCTCCCTCTGATCCTCTTCAGGTTGATCACTTGGCTGATGACCTGAATTACACACGTTAAAATCTGCCAGGCCGTGCAGGTGTCTCACTGCAGCACCAGTAAAAGCTGTGAGGAATCACAGAACCACAGGGTGTCAGGGATTGCAAGAGACCTTGAAAGGTCACCCAGTCCAATCCCCCTGCCACAGCAGGAGCTCCTAGACCAAGTCGCACAGGAACAGACCTAGGTGGGTTTGAAACATCACCAGAGAAGGAGACTCCACAACCCCCCTGGGCAGCCCCTGCCAGGGCTCTGGCACCCTGACTGGGAAGAAGCTGCTTCTCCTCTTGATGTGGAACCTCCTCTGTTCCAGCTGACACCTGGTGCCCCTTTTCCCAGCACTGGGTGCCCCTGAGCAGAGCCTGGCTCCTTCCTCCTGACCCCCACCCTTTCCATCTTGATCAACAGTCATGGGGTCCCCCCTCAGGCTCCTTTGTTTCCAGCTCCCTCAGCCTTTCCTCAGCAGGGAGATGCTCCCCTCCCTTCAGCATCCCTGTGGCTCTGTGCTGGACTCTGTCCAGCAGCTCTGTGTCCTTCTGGAACTGAGGGG
>VZRI01010244.1:107904-121838 GCA_013397515.1 Upupa epops
TCCTTCCTGTGCTGGGGGCTCCAGAACTGGACTCAGTCCTGCAGATGGGGTCTCATGAGAGCAGAATAGAGGGGGAGGATCCCCTCCCTCACCCTACTGGTCCCTCTTCTCTTGCTGCAGCCCAGGATGCAGTTGGCTCTCTGGGCCACAAGTGAACATTGCCGGCTCCTGTTGAGTTTCTCATTGACCAACCCCCCCAAGTCCTTCTCCCCAAGGCTGCTCTCACTCTGTTCCCCACCCAGCCTGTCTCTGCCTGGGATTGCCTCGACCCCGGGGCAGGACCCTGCTCTTGGCCTTTTTCACTCTCATGAGGTTTCCTTTATTCATTTACTTGGTGGCATCTGAGACTCTGTACAGTCCTCTTCTAATAACTGCTGCCTCTTCTGCGACCCTTCCCCTAGCATCAGTGGGTTTGTTTTCTACTAAAAATGAGATGATGCAGCCTATTAGTTTCTGCAAGGATGCTTTCCAGAGTTGGAACTCATCAACATTCAGACCCAAAACTCAACCTAGGGAGCTGTATGCTTTATAAAGCATCCACTTCCACCTGGCTAAAGCTGGAGGGTAACCAGGGGAGGGTGAATGCTGTGTGGACACAGGTATTCACTGTATACGTTGCTATGTATGCGGGTCTGTTAGGGATGCTGTAACCTCAGGTGATCCTGTGGCTGTAGCAGCTTTGGGTTGCATAAGGTGATCGGATGCATAAGCACTGGACCAGGCTGCCCAGGGGGGCTGTGGAGTCTCCTTCTCTGCAGACGTTCCAGCCCCGCCTGGCTGTGTTCCTGTGCCACTGGGTCTGGGTGACCCTGCTGTGGCAGGGGGATTGGACTGGATGATTTTTCCAGGTCCCTTCCGATCCCTAAGGATTCTAGGATTCAATGGTTAAATTCAGTGTTAGCCCTGTTCATTTCCACACTGCATCTGTGATGCTGTGCACCTGAATATGCTTGGTGGATCTAGATCTAAGCTCCAGCAATCTAAATCAGGAAGATTTACACCCTCTCTCTGCCTCCAACTCTTCCCTCTGAGCCCATTCTCTTACCCAACGATTGCACCTCATTGCAGTGTTCGAGCAGCGCATGCTTTATATTCACAACCAGGTAGCGTCCCCACATTGAGCTGGTGGAAACTGGGGAGCTGAGGAGGTCACCCATCAGAGTGAAGATGCTCTTGTCAACAAGGAGGGCACCTCCTGTGATTCCTACCCCAATAATGTGCTTCGTATTTGCTTGGGGAAAGCATTTCAGCTTGGTGCGTAGTAGCAGCTGAATCACCAGCTGATAGCATGGCATCGAAAGCCAGGATTAGAAGCCAAGACAGCTATAGCTGACAGCTAAGCGTTGCCACGTTGCAGTCGCTCCAAGAAAAGCTGCTCCTCTTCGTCATCTGTAGCCCTTAGACGTGTGGCCTTCCTTGAGGTTCTCCAGCAAGACGGTGAAATGGTTTTGTTTTCATGCACTTGAAGAGCAAGAAAGGGCTAGGACAGCAGCCCGCAGGGTTTTCTCTGTGTCAGTTAAGTGTCACCCATCCACTGGGCTTCAGGCCGTGTGGCTCCTGGAAGACCGTGTGTCCTGGTTGGAAACATCAGAGATGGAAGCTCCACTCCTTCCCTCAGGAGTTTGTTCTGGCAGTTGATGATTCTCCTCGTTAGTGTCTCCATCCCTGTGGCTCCTTCACCCACCTGCTCTTAGCGTGTCCTTGCTCTTCTCTTCCAAGTTCCTTCTAGCACGCGGTGATTTCTTCCCTGGATAAACACTCGTGTGCTGCGAGCAAGGACACTGGCAGTTGGGGCCGTGCTGGCTGTGTTTTTCACCATCGAGATTGACAAATCTGCCTGGTTTAACGCAGACCTCTCTTTTTATCTCTCCAGTTGTCTCTGTGACGCATCCCCTCACTGCTTCCTTCCAGGGTGCAGGCTGCTTTAGCGGGTGCCGGCGCCGCTCGCGTCCTGCCTAAGGCGCCTTTGTCCCCCCGTAGCAGTGCTTTGCGTACGTAGGTTACCCTGAGCACTTCAGGCACCGCGCTGTTTGCCAGCTGTAGTTCATTCAGCTGCACAGATAAGCTAGAAGGTGGAGAAGCAGCCATCAGGCAAGTCACCTCCCTGCCTCCCGCGTCCTCTGTTTGCCAGCGCTGTCTCTCTCACCCATGCGTAACAGACTAACTGAAGTGTTTAGAACAGCTAGAACCCCCCCACCTCCCCGCAGCTTCCTTGGTGATGAAACGAGAGCCATGGCAGCAAAGGTCAGCAGGACCCTCGGTTGTATTCGGTCCTCTCCGCTGACCGGTACAACCCGCGGCCCTCCGGCAAGCAACGGAGGAACCGGAGCAGTGCTTTTATACCTCATCGCCTTCGTACGTGCTCTCAGATCTGATTGTCCTTTGTTACTAAAAGACCCCCAGCACCTGCTGTGGAACGTGTTTGGGTTGGAATATGGAACTCTGGCTTCGGAAAACAAACCCCCCCCAACCCCATGCATGCTTCCCTTTTCCCTAAACTGCTTTGAGAGAGAATCGTTTGACTCTAACCCTGCGCTCCTCCTCTCCCCTGCGATCACCCCGTTTGTCTGGTGCTCTGTGTAGCAGCCCTTGACCTCTAAACCTCTTCATCTCTTCCCTTTAACCCGGCATCCATCAGATCTCGTGATTTCCCTGACATCCCGCTGGAACCCTCTCTTACGATAACTTTATTTCATGTTTAGGAAGAGTCCTGAAAACCTTAACAGTCACTCAGAACAGCTCAAGGAGAAAGAAAAGCAGGGGTTTTTCAGGGCAATTAAAAAGAAAAAGAAGAAAGCTCAAACCGTAAGTACGCGGCATTCCCAACGGCAGCTCGCTCTGTGCTGGGGGATTCGAACCTGTACCGGGCCAGGGTGGCGCGGTACCCCGTGTTGTCCGATGCTCGTGTCCACGTGTGTCTCTTTGTCCTTTTATCCCTCCGCGACAGTGAAATTCTTTGCCTGGTCGGGGGTTTTTACCTGCCTCTGGGATGTTGAACCCTCCTTGGTCGTCGTTGCTTTGTCCAGACCCTCTGTGAGACGGTTCCGATGCAGGTTTGAAGCGGCTGTGGTAGCCGCTTGTTTTGCAGGGTATGGTGGTACCAGTCCAAGAGCCACAAATGCTTTACTCAGGGCACGGACTGTTCCAGACACCCAGACAAACTGTTATCATGAGAATTCCTTTCAGCCCCTCTCATGGCAGCATCCTGCTACCTCCTCCATCTCCTTGTTACACCCCACGGCTGCAGTAAAGGTTCAGAGACTGAGGGGTTGTGTTGGGGTGGGGATGGTTGGACTCGGGGAGCTGGGAGCTCCTTTCCAGCCAGGATTGTCCTGTGTGACTCTGTCCTGGTAGCTCCTCATCTTCACAAATAGCATTTGTGAAGTGAGCACTTCCCCTAGCGATGCTTCCATTCTCCCTGTGTGTCACTGCATTCAGACCAAAGAATTCCTGGATCAGGAAGCTCCTGAATAAACTGTGCTAAACAGTGACTGTCATTATTTGGGGTTCTTTCTTGTTGCAGTAGGCAGAATAGTGTGGAGACCCGCTCCAGCCCCTCCATCTCTTTCTTGAAGTGAGGGGCCCAGCACTGCCCCCTGGACTCGAGGGGAGACCTCCCCAGTGCCCAGCACAGGGGGAGAATGACATCCCTAGTCCTGCTGGCCACACTAGTGCTGATCCCAGCCAGGATGCCATTGGCCTTGGGTGCTACCTGGGCACCCTGCTGGCTCCTGTTCAGCCGGCTGTCACCCAGTGCTGCCAGGTCCCTCTCTACCAGGCTGCTCCCCAGCCACTCATCCCCCAGGCTGTAGCAGCTGGGGGTTCTACTGGCCACAGTGCAGGACCCTGCCCTTGGCTCTGTTGAACCTGTAGTTGCCAGCACATCTCTGTCGGAACAGAAAGAGTTCCTTTAGGGGCTCTTTCCCTTTTTAAGAGTCAAAAATAGAGGGCTCTTCTGTGCTCTGGAGGTGGCTGTCAGCTGCTCATTCTATAAGCTGTTGCTGTTGTGTGACTGTACCTCTGATGTTGTGTTTACATCAACCACACTGCGTTTGGCTGTTATCATGAGTAACAGCTCTGGCCAGAGTCACGGTGCTTGAGCCAAGGCTCAGGAACATCATCCAGTTCTTCCCCAAAGGCCACTCTGCCTTCCTACAGAGCACGGGTGTCATGGGTGCAGCAATCTCTTCTCCCGTGCCTGCTGTGCACGGAGTCCCTTGGACGCAGTCCGTGTGCTTCGCTCAGTCTCGCGTGCGCTATCCCGAAGCAGACTGGTAGCACCGAGACCGCTGTTGGCTTTGAAATGATGTGAGCACAGCCTTCTTGCCCTGAACCGCTGTGCATTTAGGTTTTGTGTCTTATGTTGCAGACAGACTCAAGCAACGGGGAGAATCCAAGCATCAAGAAATCCCTCTTTCCTCTTTTTAACTCAAAGACTAATTTAAAGCATAGCTCTTCTTTGAAAAAGCTTCCTGTAGCCCCTCCACCCATGGTATTCACTTTTAAGTCCAGTAGCACTGTGGAACGCTCCAGTAAACTCGTTTACTGGCGACAGCAGCATGTCTTTTCTGTTCGTGGGGTCACTTTCTCTTCATGCCAGTTAAGGAGCTTGGGCCAGTTCGATAAATTTCACTCCAGCTTTCACAGAAAGAAGCACTTAGGTTGAAATAAATTCTCTCGAAAAGAAGATTCTTCTTCATTTAACCTGGATTTTCTCTCTGAAACCTTCATTTAACCTGGATTTTCTCTATGAAACCTTCATTTAACCTGGATTTTCTCTATGAAACCTTCCATCCACCCGGGCTCCAAGAGAAGGAGGAGCCCTGCGCCTAAGACTTCCGAGAGGACAGGGGTTGTGACGTCTTGACGTCTGCACTGAGAGTTTCAAACAAGGAATGAATCGGGGTGGAGAACGGTGTTGGAAATGGATTTGGATGGGGTTCTAGAAGTTAAAGTCAAGCTGGACCAGAGGGTAACTGAAACAGCTGTAGCTCACAGCTCTGCTCTCCTTTGCGTCACCGCCTGCTTCAGTGGGAGCGCTCCCTCCTTGGCTTCCGGTTCTCCACATCATCCCCAAGGTCTCAGTTACCCTCTCGCCATAAATTCTGTCGGCTGTCCAGCTTGTTTGGGGGAGACATTTAATTTGGGGTATTCGTGGAGGAGGAGACAGCTGAGCAAAGATCAAAGCTCTTCCTCTCGCGACGGCAAGGTCAGGCAGGCATCACCGTCGAGAGATGATTTTGGCCTCTGCTTCACATAGGAGTGAATTTATAGAACTGATCCACGGGCTTAACTGCGGTGTGGAATGCTCTGGAAGTGAAGATGAGGCTCAACGATTGCTCTGTCTTTGTTATTATTTCTTTTTTTGAAGCCTTGGGTAACTGCTCTCTCTTCCAGCCAGTAACACTAACAGCATGGGAATGCTTGGAGGGCTAAGGGTAGGGCCAGCCTGCATGATAGCCACGGCCACTTGCTCTCATGACGTGGAAACCTATCGAGAGGTCATTGCAAAGCTGCTGCAGTAACGGGCTTCACTTGTGTTGGGAAATCAGCGGGGGGAGGTGATTTACAGCTGTCCTTAAGAATGTGTTAAGAGACCAGGGTGTCATCCTCTGTTACAGATGCCTAACCCTGATGGTCAGGATCTCTTGGCAATACAGAAAGCCATGCATACTTCTAATCACCAGAGCAGCAGGCAGAAGGATTGGCATCCTGAGAAGATGACAGACATCCAGCCCCCTGTAAGTGGCATTGTGCACTGCCTGTGTTTGGGCACAGGGACACAGCCAGGTGGGGCTGGAACAGCTCCAGAGAAGGAGACTCCACAGCCCCCCTGGGCAGCCTGGTCCAGTGCTCCGGGACCCTCCCTGGGAAGGTCCTGCTGAGATTGAGAGGGAACCTCCCCCTGTATTGGGCACTGGTCAGACTGCACCTGGAGTGTTGGGTTCAGTTCTGGGCCCCTCAGTTCAGGAGAACTCTCACTGAGAGAGTGATCCGGGTTTGGAACGGGCTGCCCACAGAGGTGGTTGGGTCGCCGTCCCTGGAGGTGTTCAGGTCAGGCTGGATGAAGTGCTGAGTGCCATGAGCTAGATGGCAGATGTTAGGGTTACTGGGTTGGGTTTAGGTTGGACTGGAGGATCTTTAAGGCCTTTTTCCAGCCTCATCAGTGCTGTGAGACTGATATTGATATGGAACCTCCTCTGTTCCAGCTGGCACCCAGTGCCCCATGTCCTATCCCCAGATGCCCTTGAGCAGAGCCTGGCTCCTCAGGACTCTCTCTAATCCCTCCCTGATGTTTACAGCATTTATAAACAGCTTTGTATGTCTGACATCTGTGCCCCACAGAATGTGGCTGAGGTTCTAAAGTTGCGAAGCAGGGGTAGTGACCCGCGGGCAGCCAATGCAGCCATCTGCGCCTCTGCTTTCATCGGCGACGAGCTTAGCCTTATTGATGGGAACAGGGGGTGTCCCCGAGCTTTCCAGGTAGCTAATGGATGGAATCATCAGGAGGAGCCATCTCCTCAGGGTGTGTAGTCATAGCTCGGGGTGAAACAGCCCAAACCAGTCCAAATGACAAGCGAAGGAGTCCTGTAACGTTGAACGCACTCGGTTTCGTTACGGGAAGAGGGGTGCGATGGAGGGCAGAAGGTCAGGTGCTTTTCCCCTGTCTTTCAGAGCCAGCCATTAAAATCTCTCCGCAAGCTCTTACATCTCTCCTCGTCAAATCATCCCGTTCCTGCCGAGCCTCGCTTCCAGCCCCTACCGAGCCAGCCAGCCAAAGCTTCTTTCTCCGAAGTGCGGATCCACCCCATGAGTCAAAGCTCCGGCAGCGGCAGCAGCAACGTGCGGCAAGAGCCTCAGCCAAAAACCAGACCGACGCTGCAGCTACCGAGCCAGCTGGAGCCGACCTGGCACGTCTCCCCGGTGAACAGGAGCGCCAGCGACGGGCCTTCCTACCCCGAGCAGCTGCCTTCCAAGAGCGGACAGAACGGACACACGTACAACCGAGCGAACCGGTCGCGAATGCCCAATCTGAACGATTTAAAAGAGACAGCCTTGTGATCGCGCTCCCCGAGTCCGGCCGGGTGAGGTGGAGATCAGCCCAGGGGAGAGCGGCAGAGGTTCTGGCGGCGGAAGACTGCATTTTCAGCTTTAGAACGGTGTGCAATATGTCCGCGTGGAGCTAAGCTCTTCAGCACCACAGGGAGAGTCAGGGATCACACAGGTAAAACCGAGTTGAGTTACAGGTTGCCGGGCGTCGCAGACGCAGCTGGGTGCCGGGCAGAGCGTGCCGGTCAGGGAGGAAAAACGCGGGGCCGTTTCCTCTCGTCAACATTCCAGCTTAGAGCACAGCTCTGCCTGAAAGCCGGGAGCCTTCTGGTATGTATTGGCACTTCTAAGGATGAATACATTCATGTCTAGACCCGTGTCCTTACGACATTCCTTTTGCTGCCTAGTTAAGAGAGCGGGGTTTCCGTGACCGAGGTGTATCCCCCCTCCATCCCCGTGAAGGAGTTAACTCGTCCCGTCTTTCAATCTTGTTTTTTTTTTAAACTTCCAGATTTGCTAGGGTTTGTAACCTTGATTTCTGACCTACTAGCGCACTGTCCCCACCCGTGTCTGACACGTTCCCATGTCGTTTGAGCTGTTTGAGACGTCGTGAAGCGGTGCCACAGCTTACGGTAGTTTCTCTTAAGAAAACCAACGGTGACGTTTATATATTGCATCAGGAGTATTTTATTCTCTATATAAATATATAGATATATATATATCTCTCCCCCCACGTGGGAAATACCCGTCTGTTTTTTAACTATACTCATTGAGAAGTATTGTTATGACACTCTCTGCCATATTTTTATACATTTGTGATATAAAGTGCAGTATTATACTTCTAATAAAAGGAAGCTGAACGTGGCTCTACCCGCGACTGTAACGGTATGAATCTCGCTCAGCTACGAGAGCCCGGTGGTCTAGGCGTTACCAAACGATGCCAAGCTCTCCTCCGGGCTGTTGTGTCGGAAGTATCGGCTAAGCGTAAGCGACTGCAGAGCTGTACAGTACCCTAAGTGTGGTGTCTTCTCCCCCGCGTCCTTAGCTTTCCTAGTAACGCCGACGGCATCTCCGCATCCGCCTTCAGAGCACAGAGAGCCCCACTCCCAAATTGTTGTTTCCTCTCAAGAGACGAAGCGCCCCGTGCCAACACGCTGCAGCAGGTGCTCTTCCACGTCAGCAGCAGGGGTGAAAACCAAAGAATCAATAGCATGACTCGCCAAGCCCTCACCCTCACGCATAGCATGGCCCTGCAGACCATGGTGTAAGCTTGTACGTGTACTCCACATCTGCTTTAGCTGCTGAGAGAAACGCCGTGTTGAGATTTCAACTGCTCTTGCACTTTTGATTCTATTTCAGGAGGATTTAAAGCTACGACCCTGCTACGGAGGGAGAAGGTTGCCATGCAGCTTGATTTCTCCGTAGCTCTTCCTATCCCGTGGACTCTTCCCGGCCGCTGTTCAGTTGCCAGTCTCAGCAAAACACTAGAGCTTGGGCTCCAGTCTCCTGTGCAGCGCCCCTACAACTGCCTTCACGTGGGTGAATGTCGAGTGTAGCAATACACAGCCTGATTCCTCTAGCTGCCAGTAAACTCAACCACAGGTCACCCGGTAGGAGTCAACAGGGTTTTGCCAGTCCCGGCTTCGTGCAGCCAGGGGAGAGTCAGGCCGGTAGTGTCAGAACAATACAGCCTGCTTCTTTTTAAGCACATTCGCTCTGCTCCCTCATTCGTCGCAGCATAGTTCCCTTGCTGGATGCTGTCCTGAGAAGACGCTCATAATTTGCAACCACGCTGTCTTCTTCCAGAAGAGATTGACCCCGAATGCAAATTCCAGCATCTACCTGTAGTTAACGGCCAGTGAGAGCTGAACTTCCCACTCGGGGAGTCACTGGGTTCACTGGGAGTCAAAGCAAGTGCTCCCCAAGGGCACACTTGGCCCCACAGCTCTAAATATCTAGGTCAGAAAGAAGAGGATGGAAGGGTTTGTCTGGGGCTAAGGGTCGGTCTGGTAAACCTGGAAGATGATGCAGTAGGAAGTCTTTCACCGGCCTCTTGCCTGCAAGCACTGGGCATGGGGTTCGTCAGGAGCGGCTGAGGGAGCTGGGGGTATTGAGGCCAGAGAAGAGCAGGCTGAGAGGAGACCTCACTGCTCTGTAGAGCTCCCTCACAGGAGGTTGCAGTGAGGCTGCTGCTGGTCTCTTCTCCCAAATTCCCAATGCTAGGATGAGGGGCAGTGGCCTCAGGCTGCATCAGGGGAGGGTTAGACTGGGTCTGAGGAAGAAGCTCTGTGCTGAGAGAGTGGCTGGGCACTGGACCAGGCTGCCCAGGGAGGGGGTGCAGTCCCCATCCCTGGAGGGGTTTAAAAACCAAGTAGCTCCAGCCCTTGAGGCCATGGTCTGGGGGTTGGGGAGCTGTTGGGCTGAGGGCTGGGCTGGGTGATCCTGGAGGTCCTTTCCAGCCAGGAGCTGTACCATGTTGATGCCTCATCTACAGAACGCACACAAGTGCAGCAGACAGGAAAGTATATTCAGCATTTTCTAAGCTCTGCAGGCATCGAGGAAAGACGTGGTGAGAGTTCCTAGTCATCCCTGTCAGAGTGGAGCAGCACATTTAGCAACCCATTTGAGATCCACCAGTTGCCCACCCTAGTCCCATTAGCCCTGCTGTAAAACGAGCCAATACCACTGAGATCCCTCACGAGAGCTCCAAGAGGGGGGCTCTGGGCAGCGTGGTTTCCCCGTCTCTGAGAGAGCCTTCAGACTAGCTGCTGCAGTGCTTTGTGGATGTCTCTGCCTCTGCAAGCTTCACGCTGGGAGCGGTGATGCCGGGCTGCGTGCGGCGCTGGGGAGTTTAGCAAGGAGAGACGTTTCCAAGAGTTGGCTTGGTACTCAGTGAAATCAGAGGGGTCTCTGCCCGAACACAGAGCTGTTTACAGTCGTTAGCAAAGCTTCAGGGCTGACCAAAGGATCTGGGAGTATTTGGTGGCCCCTGTGTGCAGCAAGTCGTTCCTACTCCCTGCTTCTTGCCTTCAACAAGCGTAGTCGATTCAGTCGACTCCTCGATCGTGGTGACTGTGTGTAGCATCTCTTCCTTCGGTTGGAAAGCAGTTGCAGCAGCTCAGCCGGCTGCTGCTGGGGTGAGCCGAGTCCTTTTAACTACCTGATGGTCAGGGTATTGCTGCTGTAACCTCGCCGAGGCTTCGGGAGGAGGTTTACTGTAGTGACCGCGAAGCGCTGGCTTCGCACAAGGAAAGAGAGTTCTCAGTGCCAACGGCTTTGTAAGCCCGAGCTTTCCTCTTCACTGGTCCCCGAGTCGGGCCCTCCTGTGGTTTACCTAGCAGAGCTGATCCTGTTTAAGCTGGGCTTGATTCTTTGGCCATCTGCTTTGCCTTATGGCACGGGTAATGATGAGAATGGGAAGGAAGGGACGTTGCAGAGACGCCGGAGTTGAGCAGGGTTCCAGCTGCCTGAACTTGTCTGTGTGGTTTTACTGTCACTCAGGCTCTTTTAACTGCAGTTAAAGCACCTCAAGCTCCCCTCAGCTGCAGCTGTGCACATGTCTAAGCTGTCCTCCTGAACTGCCGTGGAAGTCTGTTCACCTAGAGCGATGGTTTCCAGCAGAGCTGGCTGCAGAGCACAGTCCCTTAGAGCTCTCTAATGCTTTTTGCTCCCTTTATCGCAGTCCGAGATCCGTTCCTGCTCCGAGAGGCCAGCACAGAGCACCGGATGGAGTCCTTGGCAGGCAGGCAGCGACCGCAGGCTCAGAGCATAGTGATTCGAGCATTCCCCATCCCACAGGGCTTGGGACCGATTCCGAGTCAGACCCTCCTAGATGCGCGGGCCGTGTTGCCACTCTGTTTACCTTTAGATTGAGGCCAGAGCAGGCTTCCAACTTCCACGAGTATTGAGACACCCTCGGGTCATCCTGTCGCCTTCCTCACTGCTACACCAGCTTGTTTCTGGGGAGCATAGTGATTCTTCAAGAAGCAGTGTCCTGCGATAAGCCCTTCACAGAGTTCTCTTACGAGTGGAAAGCACTACCTACCGACCTGCTCTCTTTTCCCTCCAGAGCTGCTGGAGCTGTTAGCCGAGTAGGTTCCGGTGTTCCCTCGGAGTTCCTGACAGTACACCTCCCTCACAACAGAGAGCACGCACTTTATAGCTCCAAAAGCCCTGGCGTGCTCTGTTTAGCTAAGGTAAAACCCAGCCTCTGCCGAGGGGAGCTGTGTTTGGTCTCGGAGAGTTTGGGGAGGGGGTTATTAGTGCTTCAGGAGGGTTTGTTTCAGCCTTAGCATGATTTGGGAGTGAGACCTGCTTCCAAAAGAGCTGCCTGTCACTCATTCTCTGTGTGTTGAACGCTGTCAGAGTAGAGCTGGCAGAGCACTTGAATCCCAGTCACTCGAGGAGCATGAAGACTATAGCCATATGTTACACGCCACCAGTAGCAGGGTGGCAACCAGCGTTGGGTTTGCCACCGTTGGGTTTGCAGCACCCAGATCACAGCCAGGAGTGGGGCTACACTGTCACCCGGGCGTCTGGGCCAGTCAGCAGGTCAGGAGGCCTCCCCGTGCAGAACACGTAGGAGTCTTAACAGAAAGTACTTGGAAGGGGTTTGAAGTGACCCTCGAGTCAGGACACTGAGAACATGATCGAGGTGGCAGATGTTAGGGTTACTAGGTTGATTTCAGATTGGACTGGATGATCTTGAAGGTCTTTTCCAGCCTCATCAGTACCGGGAGACTGCGATACAACGGGCGCCTTGCCCTACACAGCTCTTCCCAGTGCTGTCATCGTATGAACTGCTGGGTTTGCAGTGAATAAGGAGAGGAGCCGTCGAACCGCTGGCCTTGCTAGACCCTTGGAGCGTGGCACGGCGTGGGTGTTCTGGATGCAGGCTGCTTTAGCAGAGGCTCAGGACTTGGTTCAGACCTCGAACCGAAGCCGAAGAGCTCTCCTGCTGCGAATTCCTTGCTGATGAAGCAAAGCTAATTGTGCAGGAGATCCTCTTTGAGTGGAAGAGCTGCACTGTTCTCCCTGTCTTAACTGCACGGGACAGCACAGGTCAGTCTGGGGGGTTAGGGTTGAAGTTGGCTTGCTCCAAGTTCTGCTCGGCTTCCGCTTCGTTACCTTGCTCCCAGCCAACTGTTTGGTGCTGGAGCTGGCAGACGCTGCCCCAGAAGTGGGAGAGGACTGGTCCCACTGCGTTTGGACGCTTTCCCTCCACCAAATCTCCTCAGGCTCCTTCGGAACGTAACTCAAAACAGGCAGCCACGACACAGGGATTCTGAGGACGTGGCCCAAGAGCCTGAGCGTGGGCTAAGAGGGACTCAACACAACTCCTGTCGGCTCTGCAGGTCAATCTACCTCCTCTCTCTTGCGGAACGTGGTCGGGGTCTGGTTTGCTTGTTCCGAGCTCATTATCGACTCCAAATTTGAAGCGACGCATCAAGAGATTCCTCCTCTGGGTACTGTTACCATCCAAGTAATAAAATCTTGATGGCCCTTCATGCCAGACACTTCTGAAACCTCCAAGCCATGCGAGCTCTCCCTCCAGAATCGCCACGCCATCCTTTGCGCTGCTTCGCAGTCTTCCCTTGTGGTTCTCCAGTATTGCCTTCTTCTTTGTTCTCTCTCTCGTGCAGATGTATCAGGGAGTTAGAGGCCTTATCTACCGCTCCACCCCGGTTGCTGTTTGACTCAAACAGCTCTCCTTAGACTTGCTCAGGATTTTCTTCCATTTCCATTTCCCATTCCATCCGGGGGAGAGAACCTTCCCTCATCGTGCCCCCCCACCCCAAGGCGCTGCCTACCAGGCTTTCCCTTCTTCCACCAGCTCTCTGTTTTCCCAGGGCGTTGTTTCTCTGGGTCCATCCTGAGAAAAGCGAGGCGGCATCTGGACCGTGCGGGCGTAGAAAGGCATCGAGAGGTCACTGCGGCCGTAGAGCTTTGGGTTGGCAGCGTCACGGGTTGCGTTCATCGAGCCGCTGCTCCGGTTTCCTATGGGATAGGGGTCTCTGGGGTGAACTCTCACGGGTAAATTCCATGGCAGAGTTTTTAACTCCTTAGTGACAAAGCAAAGCGTTAAGGGTAGGTAACGGTCTCAACTTTCCTTCTGACTTCATTGCTCAGACTCCTACTACTGAGGGGGACGTCGACGTGACAGGGGTAACGTGCACACGTAGATCTGTGTAGTTGGAAGGATAAGCTGAAATCTTCCCTGAATCCACAGGATCTCCAGGGTGCCAGCTGGAGCAGAGGAGGTTCCCTCTCACTCTCAGCAGGACCTTCTTCCCAGGGAGGGTCCCGGAGCACTGGACCAGGCTGCCCAGGGGGGCTGTGGAGTCTCCTTCTCTGCAGACGTTCCAGCCCCGCCTGGCTGTGTTCCTGTGCCACTGGGTCTGGGGGATCCTGCTGTGGCAGGGGGACTGGACTGGATGCTCTTTCCAGGTCACTTCCCATCCCTAAGGATTCTACAGCTCTATTTCTCACTTGGTATCAATTTGGAGAAGGAAGGAAGAGCGAGGCTCAGATAAAGGCCACGGGGTTCAGTTCACTAGTCCCGAAACAACAACCTGGCGAGGGAGCCTTTCAGACCTCCCCCCTGGCTGAGTCAGACTCCCCGCTGGTTAGGTTGGGGTTGGATCCGAGCAGCTCCTAGCTGATCCCAAGCGCACAACCCTCCTCAGCCTTCCCGAGCTTTCCTGGGGCGGAAAGGGATGCCAAGTGGCGGAAACCTTTTTAATCCTGGAATCCAAGTTCCTTTCCGGGGGTGTTGAATATTTAAAGATGACTTCATGCAACTTAAGAAACCATTTGTAAAGTGTTTGTACACAGACCCTTTGTATCACCTCGTTGGGACACCAGGTTCAGGGTGGGGGGGTGGT
>VZRI01010244.1:126525-137425 GCA_013397515.1 Upupa epops
CTGCCTTTGGCCTCTCCTCTTTCTGATGCCTGAAACATCCTGAGGAGAAACCCATGGCAGCCCCCTCAGCCTCTGCCCCACAGCTCATTGGAGTCTCCTTCTCTATAGCTGTTCCAGCCCCGCCTGGCTGTGTTCCTGTGCCACTGGGTCTGGGGGATCCTGCTGTGGCAGGGGGATTGGACTGGATGATCTTTCCAGGTCCCTCTGATCCCTGAGGATTCTAGGATTGATTCTATTACGGAAATGCAACTGCTCTGCAGCTGTGACGCTGAGCCTGGGTGTGATGCTCAGCCTGAAATAACCCCCAGCCAACTGAAAGAGCCCCGTTTACAGCCCCCTCAGCACCCCAGGGCCTTCAGGAAGTCATCGGTTCAGTGGAAAAATGATGATGATGATGATGATGATGATGATGATGATGATGATGATGATGATGATGATGATGTGTGGGAGAGAGAGAGGCAGGATGATAAGGTTTGGCCTTTTCCAGTCACTCCAGCCTGCCCCGCAGCGCTGGTGCAGCCCATGCACCACCAGGCACCAAGGCCACCCCTCAGTGCAGGAGCTGGGAACACAGGCTCTGGAACAGACAGCTGGGGATGATTCTGTGCCCGAGCAGTGAAGCACAGGCTCTGGAATGGCCCCACTCAGCTCCTGGTGCAGGGTAGGATGGGAGGGAGAGATGCCCCAAGAACTGGGAGAGAAGGGGAAGAGCTGGCAGAGGCAGCCCCGCAGTGCCAGGGTGGGGAGGACGTGTGGTGCATGAGAGGCAGAGGACTAAAGCTGCAGCCACCCCTCGGGGAAAGAAAGAGGCTGTTTAAGCTAAGGAAGAGGAGGCTGAGGGAAGCCCTTATTGCCCTCTACAACTACCTGAAGGGACACTGCACACAGGTGGGTGCTGGTCTCATTCACAGGCGAGAAGGTAGAACAAGACCCCCGGCCTCACCAGGGGAGGGGGAGGCTGGACATGAGGAAAGGCTTATTCACTGGAAGAGAGAGAGGTCAGGGACTGGAACAGGCTGCTCAGTGAGGGGGTTGGGTCGTCGCCATCCCTGGATGCATTCCAGGACCATCAATTGTGGTCCTCCTCAGCCTCCTCACAGACAGGAGAAGTCTGTGGAGAATGATGTAGGTGGCCAAGAAGCTTCAGCAAGAACAGAGTTCATTTTGCCTGTCATCACAGCAAGAAAGAGCTGAGTTTAACAGGGCTCGGAGGGGAGCAAGATCACTTCCCTTCCTGTCCTCTCAGTGGAGAGCCCTCTGGCATGATAGAGCGCTTCCCAGCAGGGTCTCCTCTCGAGCACAGCCTCCCTGGGCAGCCCCTTCCAGGGCTCTGGCACTCTCTCAGGGAAGAAGTTCTTCCTCCTGTTGAGGTGGAACCTCCTCTGCTCCAACTGACACCCAGTGCCCCTTGTCCTGTCACAGGGTGCAAGTGAAGGGAGACTGTCTCTTCCTTCTTGACACCCAGACCTCAGGAATTTACAGACAGTCATTAAATCCCCTTGGAACCTTCTCCTCTCCAAGCTAAACAGCCCCAGCTCTCTCAGTCTCTCCTCACAAGGCAGGTGCTCCAGCCCCCTAAGCATCCTCACTGCCCTCCGTTAGACTCTCTCAAGCAGATCTCTGCCCCTCTCAAACTGGGGAGCCCAGAACTGGATGCACTACTCCAGGTGGGACCTCACTAGGACAGAGTACCAGGGTCCCCTGCTACAGCCACAGTAGCCCAACCACTTTCCCCAGGTTATTTATGGTTGAAACCTGAATCATTATTAAAAAGGGAAACCAGCAGCCAGCTCGCTCCCTCCTCAGCCCCACGGGGAGCGCCGCCCGCACAGTAATTTCACGAGATGGATGGAGGAAGCCAAGGGGCAGCCCTCAAGCTGCTGTTTGCTGTGACCTGCTGGAGCCTTCAGGGCTCTGGTTTCGGCTCTGGTTTCATTTGGGCTGCAGGCAACAGAGGATGGGAAAGAAAGGCGCTCGCTCCCCGAGGCGTGGATGAAGCAGAGGTGTCACAGTCAATGTGCTGAAAGCACGCTCGTGTCAATCCGGGGCTCGGGGTGCTCCCCCTCACCATATGGAGGGGGCCCCCAGCAGCTGTCGTGGCTCTCGTCGCAGGAGCCCACCTGCTGCACCATATGCTGCTGCTCCCGCTGCTGCTGCAGTGGTGTCCCCAGCGAGCACCGAGGCGCGGGGGCTGGGGATGCTCCTCTAAGCCATTTGCTCCGCAACTGAAAATCGGCTAAGGAGCTTAGCTCAGCTTCGGCACACGTGGCTCCGGGGAGTGACCTGAGGCACCAGAGAGCTGCTGCAGGGTGTCCTGTGCAGAGCAGTGAAGAGGGTGAGGGAAGGAGAGCAGCTCCCTGAGGAGGAAAGGCTGAGGGAGCTGGGGCTCTTGAGCTGGGAGAAGAGGAGGCTGAGGGGGGACCTCATTGCTGTCTCTCAGTCTGTGAGGGGTGGGTGTCAGGAGGATGGAGCCAGGCTCTGCTCAAGGGCATCTGGGGACAGGACAAGGGGCACTGGGTGCCAGCTGGAACAGAGGAGGTTCCCTCTCAATCTCAGCAGGACCTTCTTCCCAGGGAGGGTCCCGGAGCACTGGACCAGGCTGCCCAGGGGGGCTGTGGAGTCTCCTTCTCTGGAGGCGTTCCAGCCCCGCCTGGCTGTGTTCCTGTGCCACTGGGTCTGGGGGCTCCTGCTGTGGCAGGGGCGTTGGACTGGGTGATCCTTCCAGTCCCTGACACTCTGTGATGCTGTGAAGAGCAACCCCAGCCTTGTTTAGGAGAAGCACAGAGCCAGAGGCTCAGACGCAACCCAGAAAATTACCTCCTCGCTCTGCACCCCGCTGAATTAAAAGGGATGGAGATGGTGACCAGGAATTTTCTGGCTCCTTTTAGCCCCTGCTTACCTGCCAGCATCATCGCTGCCTCTCTGTGAACCGAACACCCTGACAACCAGCGCTGCTCTTACGGTCGCCTTTAGCTCCCAAAGCACCTCCGCGAGTCCTTTGCAGACCAAAGCACCTCAAAGACCCTCTGAAAGGGGGCAGACCCCCACCTGCTGCTAGAGAAAATGCTCGGAGGGGGGTGGATTCACCCCGAGTTTGGATGGATGAAGCCCCCGTGATGCTGCGCCCCGTTTCGCAGGGCAGAGCTGTTGCTGCTCACTCGCTGCTCTGCGATTTCCTTTGCCAATTCATCTCCTGACAAATTACACGGCCGTTTTATCTTGGAGACTGCAATTATTTGGGGAAAAACAAGAGCTGTCCTACTGAAAATTCACGGAGCTGGAAGAACGCGGCTGAAATCACACAGCTCCTGCGTTATTTGCCTTTCCCCTGTTTACTCTGCTGCCTTGAGAGCACAGAGAGGGGTCTGCACCGGACCCCACAACCCCTGGCAGAAGAAAGAAGAGAGGGTGAGATAAGAAATACAAAGAGGAGCATCTGAAAGTGCCTCTCGGCAGGCGAAGCGCGTACCTTTGTACCAGAGAAGAAGAGACAGCAGGACGCTTCCCATCTGGAACCGCATCTTTCCCCTCCTCTGTTGGGAATAGCTCCTCAGAGTGCTTGGCTTGCTGGGAAGGCAGCAGATTAACTTAAGCATCACCTAAGCACCTTATTCTCCTCCATTGTGATGGTATCAAGCTCCATCGAGCCAAGCACACAGTGATTAGCGTCGGGCTCCATCCTGGAGGCTGTGCTGCTGCGGTTTCCACAAGGTACTGAGGTGCTGACACTCTGGGTGCAAATCTGACTGTGTAGCATAGAGTCACAGACCGTTCCACGCTGGAAGGGACCTCCAGAGGCCATCTAGTCCACCCTCCCTACACAAGCAGGGACATCTCTCCCTAGGGCATGTTGCTCACAGCCTCAGCAAGCCTGACCTTCAATGACTGCAGGGATGGGGTCCCCACCACCTCCCCAGGCAGCCCATTGCAGCCATCAACCCCCCTCACAGTGAAGAGCTGGTTTCTCATCTCCAGCCTCAATTTCTCCTTTCCCAGCTGGAACCCAGTGCTCCTGGTCCTGTCCACACAAACCCTTTGGAATAGAGCTTCCCTGCCTTTGTGTAGGGACCCCTCAGGGACTGGAAGATGAAAGAAGGTCCCCCCAGAGCCTTCTCTTCTGCAGGCTGAACAACCCCAGCTCTCTCAGCCTGTCCTCACAGGAGAGATGCTCCATCCCCCTGCCACAGATCCGAGCAAAGGAGGGTATTCCTACCTAGAAACCACACGTGTCCCACACACAGACGCCAGTGCCTACTGCCTGTGTTTGGACTGTGCAGCACTAGCTCCCACACCTCTGCACTGCGTGTGCAAGCCTGCCCTGGCCTTAACTGCTCTTCCAGTCACCCAATAGCAAGGAGGAGCGGACTGCAATTAGCAGATCACACAGGACCATCCCGGTCGGGTCCTTTACTGCCTGAGCTGTAAAAATCACAAACCGAGGAAGGAAACCTGTCTGCTGCGAGGACAGCGGACCGCAGGCCAGGCGGGAGCCGCTCTTCCTGCGGTGCCTTCGAGGCTGGGGAGGAAAAAGCAAGCGGAGGGAGAGCCTCTGCTCCAAGCGATTGGAAACGGAAGAGAAAGAAAAGGGGAGCTGGCGCTGGTTCCACTGGGGCTCGAACCCAGGACCTTCTGCGTGTAAAGCAGACGTGATAACCACTACACTATGGAACCGCCACGTATACCCGGCGCTGCGGCAGCGCTCTTAGGGATGAGGGGCCGAAGCTGCTCCTCCCGAGACTTCCCGGTACCGAAGGGAGCACCGGGAACAGCACGGGGAGACACCGGGGGCTCCACCGCGCCAGGGAGACCCTCGCGGAACCTCTCCCGGTGCCTCCGAGGGGCGATTCCTCCCGTCTGCACGGGGCGCGCTGAGGAGAGCTTTGCAAGCGAGGAGGGGAAGCGACACCGGCTGCTCTCCCCCTCCCCGAGGTCTTTCCCGCAGGAGCAGGGCAGCGACTCCGAGAGCAGCCCCTACCCTCTGCCCCTGGAGAAGCCGCTCTGCCCCGGCTCGGTTCGGCTGCGGCGCCGCCAGCAGGGGGCGCCCCCCGCTTGAGGCACCGAGCGCTGGGGTCGTTGCGGTCGGAGAAGACATCGAGTGCAAACATCAACCCCAACCAACCCCATCCCCATCCCATCTCCATCCCCATCCCCATCCTATCTCCATCCCCATCCCCTTCCTATCTCCATCCCCATCCTATCTCCATCTCCATCCTATCCCCATGANAGATCCAGTCTAACCCTCCCCTGATGCAGCCTGAGGCCACTGCCCCTCATCCTAGCATTTAGGAGGAGAGACCAACACCCACCCATGCTACAACCTCCTTGAAGGGGAATCCTAGCACTAAGGTCTCCCCTCAGCCTCCTCCAACTAAACAATCCCTCAGCTGCCCCTCATGAGACTCATTAACCAGACCCTTCATCAGCTTCACTGCCCTTCCTTGGACCTGCTCCTCTGCTCCCGTGTCCTTCTGGATGCTCTGTTCAAGTTGCTGATCACCCGTACCAAGTACCTGGTACAAGGGGAAGCTGATGGGGCTGCTCGTGGTACCTGCTCTCCCCTCACTCCCACCCAGCGATACCCAAGCTGACTGAGCTTGTGGATTCGTGGCAGCACAATCCTTCCTGTGCAGGCCTGGGCCCTTCTGCATCAGCTGTTCCCTCACTCATTCATTCACTCACTCATTCGGAGACTTCGTTATTGTCTGCCATCACCAAGAACAGAGGACAGAGAGGCACAGGCAGCTCAACAGGAGCCAGCAGGGTGCCCAGGTGGCACCAAAGGCCAAGGGCAGATCCATTGTCCAGCTGTCTCTGCAGCATCCTCCTCCCCTCCGGCAGAGCAGTATCTGGTTGTTGGGCTTTTTCCCATCACACTGCAATGACTCAAGCACAGGGTCAGGCTTTCCTGACCTGGTTTCTGTTGCTGCTAGAACCCTCTCATGGTCTCCTGCGTGTGATACGTGACTGCTGGGCAGGAAAAGCAGTGCTGGGTGTGCCTGCTGTGGCCTCTTTGCCTTGTGCAGAGAGCTGTGCCAAGCGAGACCGTCGTCCTTGCACCGGGAGGTGGCAGGTTAATGTGGGAAGCACATCTGTGTTTCCTCGAGTTGCGTGTTACCGTGATCCCTGGGAGTAACTGGAGAGGTGACTCTGGCCAGCAAGACTGACTCTTTATCGGGTTGCTTGGTCCTATCAGACCGACTGAGACAGCCAAAACCCTCTGTGAATTACAGAGCAAACACGAGCACTGGGGGGCTCGTGTCCATCAGAACCCATCACTGAGGGGAGCATCCTCCTCCTGTGGGATGAAGCGGGTTGGATGGATTAGATGGGAAAGAACCCCCTGTGATTATGCAGGGATGTTGGTAAATGCCAGCAGAGATCACAGAACCCTTCGGGATGGGAAGGGACCTCGAAAGATCATCCAGTCCAATCCAAGTGAATTACAATACCCCCCTTGTCCTGACACCTCGCCTTCCTGAGTAGTTTGTGGGAGAGGTCCAAATCCCTGTCCCCAGGTGCTCTGCCTGACGAGGGAGCGATGGCTCTGCCCGTCCCCAGGCACCAGTGCGGTGACTGAGAGTCCCCAGGCAGCAGAGTGAGGAGCCGGGTCAGGGTTGCAGGGGGTCAGGGTTTGATTTCAACGCGTGCAGCCTCACAGTGCCCAGGGGAGCAATGCTGCTGTCTGATTCCTTTCCAGTGGCTGGCAAGAGGCAGGAGAGGCAAAACATGAGGGGAGCCCATTGAGGTGCTGTGAAGGAGCTGGGGGTGTTGAGCCTGGAGAAGGGGAGACTCAGGGGGACCTCCCCTCTCTACAACTCCCTGAAGGGAGGTTATAGTCAGGTGGGGGTCAGGCTCTTCTCCCAGGCAGCCAGCACCAGAGCCTGAAGCTGCACCAGGGGAGGGTTAGGTTGGCTGTCAGGAAGCCCTTCCTCAGGAAAAGGGTGCTCAGAGCCTGGACTGGACTGCCCAGGGCAGTGGGGGAGTCCCCATCCGTGTCTGGAGGTGTTGAAGGACAGCCTGGCTGTGGCCCTGAGTGCCCTGCTCTGGCTGCTGTGGTGCTGCCAGGTGCCAGGCTGGGCTGGGGGAGCTCAGAGGGCTCTGCCAGCCTCACACATTCAGTGCCTCTGTTTATGGGGAGACGTGTGTGCACGTGGGGAAATGAGGTGGATGGGCAGGAGGGCAGCGCTGCTGATCTCTTGCAGCTTGAACCCCCCTATGATTTGACTGCCTCAGACTTGTCCCCTGCCCCTGCGTGTTCCAGAGAACACGTATGTCACTGGCATGCAGATCCAATGCCCACTGCTTTCCTAACCTGCCAGCCACCTCTGATAACCGAGTCGCTCTCCGGCTCCCGCAGGGGTTGGTTTTCCAGTGTGCCGGAGAGGCTGAAATGCAAATCATCGCCTGGACACAGCAGAAGGGCCGATCCTCTTGGAAGAGACCATGTGACCTGCTCGCCCATCCCTTTCTGCACCCGAGATTCGGGAAGAGTGGGCATGAAGCATCTCCTCCACGGAGCGAGTGGCGCTTGGCTGGAGGGCTGCAGCGCTGAGCCCTGGCAGCGGGTCGAGCCATGAGGACGGTGTTTTCCCCTGGCTGCTTCCGAAGAGCGGTGTGAGGAGGTGGAGAGTGAGCGCATCGCAGCTCCAGAGCCCCAGAGAGAACTGCAGCACCTGTTCTGCAGAGCTGAGCTTCCTCCTAAGAAAAGCAGAAGCCTCTCGAGGTGCTCTGGTGGGGAAAAGCCTTGGTGCTGCTGCAGCAGACAGAAGGAGCAGGTAATGTCGGGGGTGGGGGGGGATAGGTGTTTGTTTGGTGTGATAACTCACTCTCACAGAGCAAACTGACTGCACCCTAAGTCGATAGAGGGAATGAGAGCCCTGTGGGGGCTATGATCTCACCCCGCTGACAGCCAGGGTGCCTCACGCTATAAGGTTCCCCCCTGGACCTGAAACTTGTGAGTGGAGGTGAAAGCAAGAGCTCTGAGACTCCTGTTCCTCACCTGCTCTTTCTTTTTAGGAGAGAGGGGGCTTTTTTAAGGAAGATGAGTTTGAACCCTGTTCTGATGCTGAATTTCAGCTTCATCCCAACCCCTGTGACTTCCAGGGCTCTCGTTTCAGAGGGGCTCAGATCGCAGCGCCTCTCCATGCTGGGACTTGGCTTCCCCCCCCTTCCCTGCAAGTGAGGAGAATCACACGGGCTCTCTTTGAGAGCCTCTGGTCAGGGCTCACGCCGAGCGTCAGCTTCTATGCTGCATGGTCTGGTGGGCAGGACCAGCTTGGCATCAGCAGTTCTTAGCCTTCTCCTGGCTCCTGGAAGGAATCTCAGCCTGGGCATGGTTAAGGCTCCTGGAAATTCTGGGCCCCTCGGTTGAGGAAGGATGTTGAGGGGCTGGAACGAGTCCAGAGAAGAGCAGCTAGAATGGTCAAGGGGCTGGAGGGTCAGCCCTACGAGGAGAGGCTGATGGAGCTGGGGCTGTTCAGCTGGAGAAGAGGAGGCTCAGGGGGGACCTTATCGCTGTCTCTAACTCCCTAAAAGGGGGTTGGAGTCAGGCGGGGGTCGGTCTGTTCTCCCTGGGCACTGCAGACAGCACAAGGGGTCACAGTCTTCAGCTCCATCAGGGGAGGTTTAGACTTGACCTTAGGAGAAGGTTTTTCCCTGACAGAGTGATCTGGGTTTGGAACGTAGATGATCCTTCAAGGTCTCTTCCAATCCCTAGTGATTGTAAGGTTTGGGTGGAGACACCCTATTGATGGTAAACAGCGTGAGCTGGCATTCTCACAGCATTTCTCTCCAGACTCTGCCTGGAGTTGTCATTCCTGAGCTCAAGGACTGCTTGAACAGCCCCTGCGTGCTCCCTCACACCCTGGCAGCTCCTGCTTTCGTTTCTCTCTGTGCTCAGGGACGGGAGTCCACCTCAGTCAGACGCTCTGCCTTCATCCTCTTCCCTCTCCGGCTTTCCCGTATCTTCCTACATCCATTCCCTGTCGATTCCTGGCCCGAGCACCGAGATCGATGGACGTGGCCACTGCTAAAGGAATTCCATCGGTGCTCTGGTGAGATTGGCCTGGCATCCCCCCAGCAGGAGGAAGAACTGCTCTGTGAGCAGAAAGGCTTGATCCCATCCTCCTCTCACAGGCAGAGTCACCAGAACGAACTGAACACGCGTGATGGTTTCTCTCACGGGTGTAAGATAAGGGCTGCCCGAGCACACGGAGCTTGGCCCGTGTTTGGTAGTCTCTACCAGCCCCTGGGCAGCCCAGATTCAGCACTGCTGTCGAGACTGCAGCCAGCAACATGCAGGCTCTGCTGCACTTAGTGCACTGATGTGGAGCACTGGGTGACGGCTGAACAGGAGCCAGCAGGGTGCCCAGGTGGCACCAAGGGCCAAGGGCATCCTGGCTGGGATCAGCACCAGTGTGGCTAGCAGGGCTGGGGATGTCATTCTCCTCCTGTCCTGGGCACTGGGGAGGCCTCCCCTCAAGTACTGAGAAGAGTGCTGGGCCCTTCATTGCAAGAAAGAGATGGAGGGGCTGGAGTGGGTGCAGAGGAGCAACGAGGCTGGGGAAGGGACTGGAGGGAGAGGCAGTCACCCTGCTGGACACTAGGACCCCCAGGTCCCTCTCTCCTCCCCTGCTCTCCAACAGCTCAGTGCTCACCTGTCCTGGTCCCTGGGGCTGTTCTTGCCCAGCTGCCAGCCTGCCCCTGCCCCTTGCTGTGTGTCTGTTGGAATGACCCCTCCTTTGGCTCCTGCGGGCTGTGTACGCAGCGCCCGTCCACCACAGCATCACCTTCCTGCTGAGCTGAGGGGAAACACAGCAATTTCCTAAGGTTATAGCTCAATCTTAATGCTAGAGCTGAAAGCAGGACAGTCACTGCCTGGGAGAAACGGACTGCCTGCCTGGTTTTTAGAGAGCTTGATAGATTCTCTCTCAAATCAGCAGCACAGCACCCGGAACGCTCACGCAGCATGACAGCCCAAATCCCCTTGCAGCTACCTCGCATCTCTCAAGCCCTCTTCAATACCTGGGTGAAAGCCCAGCTCTCCATTTCATCAGACAGTGTTCGAGGCAATTCTGTGATGGCCACGGAGTCTCCAGCCCCAGTGCTCTGCTGCAGAGCTCCCAGGATCTAATGCTGTAAATGCCTGCCTTCCACTCCTTCCCCGTGAAGGTCCCTCGCGTCCTTTGCCTGGAGGGTTGGGCATGGAGAATGCCCTGACCCAGCTGGGGAGCAGGAGGGGAGGGATTGCTCTCTGGTAGGAGCAGTGAAGAGCCCTGGCCTGGGGCAGGAACTGGCTCCAAGCTCCAGAGCCCCAGCTCCCTCAGCCTTTCCCCATCAGGGAGCTGCTCTCCTCCCTTCATCATCCTCGCTGCTCTACCTGGACACCCTCCAGCAGCTCTGTGTCCTTCTGGCACTGAGGGGCCCAGAAGAAACTCTGATCTCACACAAAGTTTAGGCTCTCTAAGAGAGACTGAAGCAACCTCACTGCCACCTCCGACTGTTCTATCTCGGAGGCATGGGAGCCCCTCGAAGGTGTTGATTGGGAAGGGCATTGCCTCAGCGAGTCCCCCAGCCGAGCAAGAGACGGGAGAACAAACAGAAAGGCCACGGGGCAAACCCCACTTTGATCATCTAGTTAATGAAGGGGAATCTTTCAGAGCTGATAATAAAGCAGATAGAGGATGAAGCTGTTCGCTGTGCTGCTGTCTCCCCTGGGGATAATTGATGGAGAGCAATGCTGAGCTCCAAAGGGGGCTGTAGGGCACCTCTTGGAGTCACTGGTGTCGCCAGGGCTGAGTCTGTGGGACTTCTCAGCAGTCAGAGCAGATATAATTAGGGGTGTTGAACATTCTGCAGTTAAGATCTTTGAATCATAGAATCACAGGACAGTTTGGGCTGG
>VZRI01010244.1:161268-180177 GCA_013397515.1 Upupa epops
GAGCTGGGTAGCTCTGCTCTGGACCCGTTCCAGCATCTCCCTGTCTCTCCTAGCATGAGGGGCCAAGAACTAAACACAGGACTCAAGAGAGTGCCTCCCAAGGTCACCTACCCCATCTCCAGTCCTGTCTTCACTCTTCTAGAGGCTTTTTTTCCCCCCTATCCTTCTCAGGATCACAGGATGACTGAGGCTCTGAGCTCCTCCAGCCCAGCCTGGCACCTGGCAGCACCACAGCAGCCAGAGCAGGGCACTCAGGGCCACAGCCAGGCTGTCCCTCAACACTTCAGAGCTGGTCAGCCCCCACAACTCCATTCTGTCTGTAACTTCCAACATTTAACAAGGATGTTTCCACATACATTCGGATCTGCTCTGTCTTGGTAGGGGAAACAGTACAGTCCAGCTCAACTCTCCCATTAAAAAGGTGTAGGGAACACTCCTCAAATGCAGAGGCACTCCTGTCCTTTGAACTCACCAGCTCCTGCAGAAACAGGTCATTGGCCATGTGCACGATGCGGTCCACGTGGATGATGCCCCCGATGCTGTTCACCTCAATGTCAGAGAGGAACGTGAGAACCAGAATAGCTTCCACCAAGAGCTGCCGGTACTCTGGCTGGGGGACGTGGTTCAGCACCGACTCCACGTGCACTGCAAACTTGATTTCACATGGGGTCATCTGGAAAATACAGGGGGAAACGGATAGAGAGCCTGGCAAGACTAGTCCCCCGGGTCCTGCAGGCACCTGAACCATAAAATAGGTGGCGTTTTACTGTACCTCTCTGGTGGTTGAAGAGGGAAGGACATACCCATCGATGGACAGACCGTGGCACTGAAACAACAAGAGTAGCAGAGATCAGAGTTCTTGCAGTAAATCCGAGGGTTCTCTGTTCTCAGCCAACAGCAGCAGCTTTGACAGAATCACAGAACAGCTCTGGCTGGGAGAGGCCTCCAGGATCACCCAGTCCAACCCTTTCCCAGCCCTATCAGCACCACTCAACCCTGTCCCCCAGTACAACAGCTCCCCTTCTCTTCAACCCCTCCAGAGCACCACAGCTCAAGGATGTCAACACATCTGTGCCCCAACCATGGGGGAGAGGTGGTATCACAGGAAAAGAGTGACAGAAGCTACACGGTGAGAAGGGAAAGCTAAGGACTGCCCAGCTGGGTACCTGAGGTACAGAAAGGCAGCAAGAAGAGGCAGCGGATTTTGAGAGGAGGCCAAGGAGAGTCTCGCAATGACAGGCTGAGGACAGCTTCAACAAGCACAGTGGATTCTAACAGCCTGAGAAGCCATCCAGTACTCTCAGCTATTACGTGAAGTCAAGGCAGAAGTGATGCTCACTCTGCTGAAAGACCCCATTAACAAACAGCCACGAGGTCACCTTATGACTCACGCGGCTGACACCCACACTAACAGCTGTAGTGCAAGTGGATTTCGAAGGACAGGCAGAAATGGCCCTCAGCAGGTGCTGCCTGATCTTCCCAGCTGTGCAGGCCTGAACAGCTCAGTGCTGCAAGGTGCTGACTGACGGCTTCCACTCCCCACAGCAGAAAAGCAGCTGCATGATCACTTTGAAATGAGTAACAACTCAGAATTGCCCTCTCCTCCTTCCTGGAGAGCTGGCTTCAACACATTCCCACATCCCTGATCTCCAAGCTGCTGGCAAGGACTTATGGAATCACAGAATGATTGAGGCTGGCAGAGCCCTTTGAGCTCCTCCAGCCCAGCCTGGCACCTGGCAGCACCACAGCAGCCAGAGCAGGGCACTCAGGGCCACAGCCAGGCTGTCCTTCAACCCCTTCAGACACGGATGGGGACTCCCCCCCTGCCCTGGGCAGTCCAGTCCAGGCTCTGAGCACCCTTTCCCTGAGGAAGGGCTTCCTAACAGCCAACCTAACCCTGCCCTAGCAGCTTCAGGCCCTGCCCTCTCATCCTGGTGCTGGGTGCCTGGGAGAAGAGCCTGACCCCACCTGACTGCAACCTCCCTTCAGGGAGCTGGAGAGGTGAAGAAGGTCTCCCTTAGAGTCTTCTCTTCTCCAGGCTGAACCACTCCAGCTCCCCCAGCCTCTCCAGTCCCTTCATGTTTTACTTAAAAACAAACAAAACACACGAAGAACAGCTACAGCTCAGCAGAGCCAGCAAGAGATCGAGATGTTCTGCATGAGTCAGCACAGCTCCTCACAGCCTTTCTGACTCGGAGCCCGGTGGCATCAGCAGCACCGACCACAAACTGCATCGGGCCACAGGCGATGCAGCACCAGACACAACTGTTCAGCTGGGATTCAGTGTGGCAGGCCACACAAGCACACGAGAGTGTTTTAGGGAAGCCCTGTCTTTCGGCTGAGCAGGGACACTCCTACCAGTGACTCCAGTTTCTACCAGTTCTCCAGCTGAAGAGCAACTCTGGCTGCAGGAAACGTGCTGCCTCCGGAGCACTCCCTTGCCAGGTGACCCTCCACAGCCGTCAGCCTACCTTCTGAAGGATCTTCCAGACTTTCTCGTAGAAGCCAACAGGGACTCTGTTAATAGCGCCATCGAGCCTCCGTCTGCGCAGCCACTGCCCCTTCCGGTCACCCCAGCTCATGTGCCCGCTGGAACCAGTAGGTGGAGAACTGGTTGGAGATGATGGAGTACTGCTTCTCTGTAAGAAATCATTCAAGCCTTGGTTAGCTGCTTTCTGTCACCCCCACTGCTACTCCTGGTGAACTCATCCGCTTTAACAGGGCCAAGGGCAGGGTCCTGCAGCTCCAGCCTGGGGGCTGAGTGGCTGGAGAGCAGCCTGGCAGAGAGGGACTGGCAGCACTGGGTACCACGTGGCCCTGTGATCAGCACGCCTGCCCCTAGTCCTGGTTCCTCTATTGCCACTACTGCCCTGTTACTTGATTCTACTAGACGTGGTGAGGTGCTGTTCCCTTGATGTTTTGATGCTTCCTATTCCCTTCCACTGCACTAACACAGACAGAACCCCCTCCACCCTGAGGAGCAGAGCAGGGGATGCAGGGGTTGAACAGCAGAGTCAATGCCAAGGGAGAGAAATCCACCTGCAGACAGGCATGAATCTGGCTGCTCAGGTTCCGAGCAGCAGAGATACCACTGCACTGTGCACTCAGATCAAGCCCACAGCTCAAACCTGCCCCTGCTATGAGGAAAGCGAGAGGCAACGGCAACCTGGCAGCTGTCAGGCCAGACTGCAGGGCTAGTGGCATTCCATGGTTGAGTCTTCGAGACACTTGGGAGGTGTTGCTGACCGTATTCCAGCAGGCACGGAGATCCTCTGTCTGAGGAGAGACTCACAAACGCCTTGCCACAGCCACCTCAGGCTATTCTGGGTTCAATGCTGTCCAAGGACTGCCAGTGATTATCAAGACCAGATTGCTTCTAAACCCCGATGACACCTGTAACATAATCCAGCAGCAAGCAGCTCAACCTGCTGCACTGCTTGATCGGCTACAGCTGCTGGAGCTCCACAGGAACTAAGCGGATCTAAACGTGACTCTCAGCTTCTATTAAAAGACCTTTCTGATGGCCTTGGGCCATGGCGTTACAGCACGAGTGGATGAGGGAAGAGCAACCGACGGCATCTCCCTGGACATGGGTAAACGTTTGGCACTGTCCTGCATGACATCCTGGTCACCAGACTGGGAAATCATGATGAACAGACCCCTCGCTGGGTAATGAACTGGCTGGACGGTCGCACTCAAAGAGTTGGAGTTAACAGGCTGGGTGGGAACAGAGTGAGAGCAGTCTTGAGGAGAAGGACTTGGGGGGGTTGGTCGATATGAAACTCAACAGGAGCTGGCAGTGTTCGTTTGTGGCCCAGAGAGCCAACTGCATCCTGGGCTGCAGCAAGAGAAGAGGGACCAGTAGGGTGAGGGNAGCAGCCTACCAGTCCCTGAAGGGGGCTCCTAGAAAGCTGGGGAGGGGCTGTTTGCAAGGGCTGGGAGTGGTAGGAGCAGGGGGAATGGTTTCCAGCTGGAAGAGGGGAGGTTGAGACTGGAAGTCAGGAGGAAGTTCTTCCCCAGGAGGGTGCTGAGACCCTGGACCAGGTTGCCCAGGGAGGTTGTGGTTGCCCCCAGCTCCCTGGCAGTGTTCAAGGCCAGACTGGCTGGGGCCTTGAGCACCCGGGTCTGGTGGGGGGTGTCCCTGCTCATGGCAGGGACTTGGAACTGGATGATGTTGAAGGTCCCTTCCAACCTGACCCACTCTCTCAATCTGTGAATTACTTGACATTTTCCCTGTAACACAAAGTTGTTTCTTCCCTTTTCCCTGCTAAAATGTCACTGAATTAATATCTAGCTGATCACTCCAGGGAATGCAGCGAGATGTGGCAGGCAACAGAACCAGTGGCACAGTGGGAGAACAACAGTAGAAGCAGCCAACTCCTCCTCTGTGCAGAACACCAACCTTCCATGTAATGCAAAAGCAATGCAGGGGAACATTTCCATCCTCAGCAAAGCTCCAAGTGCTTCAGCTCATGGCCACCTCCCAACTTAAAGTCCTGCTGCCACCTAGCGCCAGGCGCTTCCTGGAATTCCCTCCTGGAATGGCGCTTAATGCAGGCAGTCACCTGCTGTAGGACTGCATGCCCGACTCAGACTGATCACAGGACCGTAAAGAATCCTCCTGGCTGGAAAGGCCCTCCAGGATCACCCAGCCCAGCCCTCATCCCAACAGCTCCCCAACCCCCAGACCATGGCCTCAAGGGCTGGAGCTACTCGGGTTTTAAACCCCTCCAGGGATGGGGACTGCACTCCCTCCCTGGGCAGCCTGGTCCAGTGCCCAGCCACTCTCTCAGCACAGAGCTTCTTCCTCAGATCCAATCTACCCCTCCCCTGATGCAGCTTGAGGCCATTGCCCCTCGTCCTAGCATTAGGAATTGGGGAGAAGAGACCAGCAATAAGGTCAGGCAACACCCCCAGGTCCTTTCTAACCAGGCAGCTCGCTCACTCTCTCAAAACAGGCTGCCCAGGGGTTGGGGAGCTGTTGGGATGAGGGCTGGGCTTGATGATCCTGGAGGTCCTTTGCAGCCAGGAGGATTCTATGGTTCTTAAAATGAGAACAGAGCTGTTTTGAGGTTGATGCCATGAGTGCATCCCTATCAGCTCAAGCACTTCTGTATTCAGGCTGTGACACAGGAGCAGAAAAGGAAGGACAGGTCCCCTTACAACCACCTGTGCAGCTATCAGCTTTAAATCACAGAACCTTTGGAAACCTCTGTTCGTTCCTGAGAACAAAAGCTAACAGCAGGGTTCCCAAACAGCTGACACAACCCCCTCACCTGCTTCATCTCACTCTTCAGTTTAGTAATGCCACTCCGTTCTGTTTTGGTTGCCCCGGAATGGCCCATTTCATGAATAGAGATGGCAGGGCTGGATGAAGAGGAATCCACAGGTCGCACTGTGAGAAGAGAAAAGGGCTTTTTGAGAACTCCAGGGGTAGAAACCCGGGTGAAACAGAGTTAAACACACAGCCATCCAGAAGGGTACAGTGCTTCTGGCTGACAAGTGGCCAACTTACAGCTTCTTTCCACTCCAAACTCTTTCCCGCTGAGAATATGGTGTAGGAGACTTTTCATGTCAAAAGGGCTCAGATTCATCAGACTCTCTGAGGCTTCTTCACCTGGGTAAAGGCAAAACAAGAGACCACCACCACCACCACGCGTGGCTTTCAAGCTTGTTTGCTTAAGTAAACGGGTGGGAAGAAAAGCTGAGTCACGTTTCCCCTCTCTACTTTGCAGAGTAAAGGACAAATGCTGCAGGGCAGTTAGCAGTGGAGAAGATCATGCTGTGGCTTCTGTGAACCTCCTGCTGAGAAACCAACTGCTCCTTTGCAGAGTAAGATAACTCGGGGCTATTACAGCCCTCTCCCAACAGCAGATGGGGGTGCTGGGTGACAGAGGCTGAACAGGAGCCAGCTGGGTGCCCAAGGGGACAAGAAGGCCAACAGCATCCTGGCCTGGAGCAGGAAGGGTGTCACCAGCAGGAGGAGGGAGGTGATGGTGCCCCTGGACTCTGCACTCACGCAATTGCACCTTGAGTACTGGGTCCAGTTCTGGGCACTACAGGATCAGAAGGACATTGAGGGGCTGGAGCAGGGCCAGAGAGGGGCAATGAGACTGGGGAGAGGGCTGGAGAACAGGGCCTGTGAGGAGGGCCTGAGGGAACTGGGGGTATTGAGTCTAGAGAAGAACAGGCTGACAGGAGACCTTACTGCTCTGTAGAGCTCCCTCACAGGAGGTTGCAGTGAGGCTGCTGCTGGACTCTTCTCCCAAATTCCCAATGCTAGGACAAAGGGCAGTGGCCTCAAGCTGCATCAGGGGAGGGTTAGACTGGATCTGAGGAAGAAGCTGTGTGCTGAGAGAGTGGCTGGGCACTGGACCAGGCTGCCCAGGGAGGGGGTGGAGTCCCCATCACTGGAGGGGTTTAAAAACTGGACAGACCTAGCAGTAGAGTGCCAGTCTGTTGCAGTGCCCAGCCACTCTCAGGAAAGAACTCTCATCCACTTCATTTTGAGTAACTGCAGCTGACAAGAAGTTACTTTCAAGGTTGGTAACTACACAGGCAGGATGAAGAGTAACAGCAAGTGACGGGCACAGATGGAAGACTGAGGACTGAAGTGAAGCACAAACAACACTCCCTGGATAAAACTGCTCTTACCTGAGCACTTCAGACTTCGAGCCAGCTCGGTAGCCATCACCTGAATTATCAGACCGATCCGCAGCCTGAGCATCTCCACAAAAAGACTGGGCTGTGACCGCACGTACATCGCCAGGTACAGGATGATCTCCTGAAGGGACAAATCCGCAGGGATGTTCATTCAGAGGGGGTTCTTTCAGCTTTCCCAGTCACGGAGCCAGTGCTGGCACCGTGTTGGCCATGGGTGAAAGAACTCTCACGACACGTGCTGCATACCTGTGTCAGGACCGCGATGCTGATGTCTTGGCCACTGGCTTCATAAATAAGATTTACGAGCTCCTCAGGTGGCAGTGGGCTGCAGGAAGGCAAAGCACCGTGAGCAGGGACTCAGGCAGCTGTCTGTAATCTCTTGGACAAGCACTGGAATTAGGTCACCCCATACTATCTTTCTACAGAATCAGAGAATCATTAAGGCTGGCAGAGCCCTCTGAGCTCCTCCAGCCCAGCCTGGCACCTGGCAGCACCACAGCAGCCAGAGCAGGGCACTCAGGGCCACAGCCAGGCTGTCCTTCAACACCTCCAGACACGGATGGGGACTCCCCCCCTGCCCTGGGCAGTCCAGTCCAGGCTCTGAGCACCCTTTCCCTGAGGAAGGGCTTCCTGACAGCCAACCTCACCCTCCCCTGGCAGCTTCAGGCCCTGCCCTCTCATCCTGGAGCTGGGTGCCTGGGAGAAAAGCCCAACACCCATCTGACTACAACCTCCCTTCATGGAGTTGAGGACAGGGAGAAGGTCTCCCCTGAGTCTCCTCTTTGCCAGGCTGAGGGTGTTTTCCCTCAGCCTCTCCTCATCAGCCTTTCCCTCCAGTCCCTTCCCCAGCCTCGTTGCTCCTCTGCACCTGCTCCAGCCCCTCAAACTCCTTCTTGAAGTGAAGGGCCCAGAACTGCCCCCAGGACTTCAGGGGAGGTCTCCCCAGTGCCCCATGCAGGGGAAGAGGGACATCACTAGTCCTGCTGGCCACACTAGTGCTGATCCCAGCCAGGATGCCACTGGCTTTTAGTGCCTCCTGAGCACCCTGCTGGCTCATATTTAGCCACCACAAAGTTGTCAGTGCTTCAGCCTGGGTGCCTGCAACTCCTTCAGATGGTGAGGAGTAACTCTTAAAACAAGAAAACAGCAGCACAGCTGTACCAGCAGGAAGCTGCTTCTCTAAGTGAAGAAGAGCCCCAACTTACGTGGTAATGATTTTCTCCCGGGGTTCTGGTGGAAGGCCCACTGTTAGCTGCTTGTGGTGCGACAAGAGGTCTGTGCATGCCTATCACAACGGGACAGAAAGCAAGAGACCTTTCTCTGAGTCCCGTGGAAGAAATCCAGCTTTCAGCTCCCCCAAAGAAACAATTCAGCACATTAGGACTAATTAGCAGACAGCCAGATCCAGCACAATGCTGTTAACGAGCTGCCCAAGATCCCCTCAGGTCAACAGGGCTATGAGAGTCTGTCCAGGCTGCAAATCTGCTTCTCTGCAATCAGAATCACAGGACAGTCCTGACTGGAAAGGAGCTCTCAGCTCCCCCAGTTCAACCATCCCCACCCCAACACAGTCCCTCAGTCCCTGAGAGACTGACAGACACAGCCTGACCCCCTCCCTGCTGCCCCTCGAGCAGGACGGGAAGCACCATGGCTACAGGGTTCTTCAACACCTCCAGGCAGGGGGACTCCACCACCTCCCTGGGAAGGCCCTGCCAGTGCCCAACCACTCTGGCTGCAGAGAATCTCTGCCTCAGATCAATGAAGAACTTTATCCTTCATCACGACTTTTCACACTTGAAATAAAACCTGTCCTTACAGCGGATCTCTCTTGCTACCGTGTTATAGTCCCAGGTATTTTAAGGCCTCTGAGCATCCTCGCTCACACAGCATCAGACTGTCTGCCCAACATCAGCAGCACCTTGACGTACTGGTGCGCCAGAGCTGGTGATGCTATCACAACACCAAGTGACTGTTAGCAGTGACAGCTTTGAACTGTGAAGCTTCTCTGACTAGCACGGACATGACTCTTTCACAGTCGTTTACACGATGCTCTCAGTCGCTGCCAACGTCAACACAGCTCCTGTGCATGGAGCAGACCAGAAGAAAGGCCAGCACAAGCCCCACCAGCAAGACAGTGGTGTTACCTCTGCTTCACGGCAGGAAACGGAACACATAGTTGTGTTTCATACCTCAGCCAGCACTTCCACTCTCTTCTTGAGGATCCCAGAAATGTACCGGATCAAGCCCCACTCCTGATTGAGGCCGGCCTTTCGGTAGAGCTCGTTGAGCAGGCTGTGAACAGTGACACCTAACTGCCCGTCCAGCTCTGTGTCCCACTCAGCGCCCCTGTCAGAAAAGAACACAGAGGGAATTATCATCAGTTAAACTTACGCACAGAGTGACTGAGGCTGGCAGAGCCCTCTGAGCTCAGCCAGCCCAGCCCGGGACCTGACAGCACCACAGCAGCCAGAGCAGGGCACCAAGGACAACCTAACCCCTCCCTGGCAGCTTCCGGGGAGAAAAGCCTGACCCCGACCTGTTTAGGCTGGAAAAGAAGAGACTCAGGGGGTCCTTCTCCCTCTCTCCAACCACCTGAAGGGAGGTTGTAGTCATTTGGGGGTCAGGCTCTTCTCCCAGGCACCCAGCTCCAGGATGAGAGGGCAGGGCCTGAAGCTGCCAGGGGAGGGTGAGGTTGGCTGTCAGGAAGCCCTTCCTCAGGGAAAGGGTGCTCAGAGCCTGGACTGGACTGCCCAGGGCAGGGGGGGAGTCCCCATCCGTGTCTGGAGGTGTTGAAGGACAGCCTGGCTGTGGCCCTGAGTGCCCTGCTCTGGCTGCTGTGGTGCTGCCAGGTGCCAGGCTGGGCTGGAGGAGCTCAGAGGGCTCTGCCAGCCTCAGTCATTCTGTGATTCCATGATCTGTGCAAACTCACTTGAGGATGTGCAAGATGTACAGGATATCTGCTTGATCATGGAGCGTCGGACATTCCTTGAGCTGCTCAACAAGCTTCCTGCAATCCAAGTCACCATGAGCATCCTTGGGCAAGTGCAAAACTTTGCCACGGTCCTGGCATCAAGGAGGGATTGAAAAAAATGCAAAGCAATGATGTTGAGAAACATTAAGAAACCAAATTCACAGTGCAATCACGCTGGGTGATACAACAGCCTCACAACATAACCCTGTGCTTGACATACAGACACAACATGCAGTTCTAGACAGACCAGGGGTGGTTAGCAGATCCAGAGAGGTTCTTCTCCCCCTCTGCTCTGCACTGGTGAGATTGTGTCTGGAGTGCTGTGTCCAGTTCTGGGCCCCTCAGTTCCAGGAGGACACAGAGCTGCTGGAGGGTGTCCAGCGTAGAGCAACGAAGATGAGGAAGGAAGGAGAGCAGCTCCCTGATGAGGAAAGGCTGAGGGAGCTGGGGCTCTTGAGCTGGGAGAAGAGGAGGCTGAGGGGGGACCTCATTCCTGTCTCTGCTCTGGCTGCTGTGGTGCTGCCAGGTGCCAGCCTGGGCTGGAGGAGCTCAGAGGGCTCTGCCAGCCTCAGTCATTCTGTAATTCTGTAAAGCCTGTGACCACCCTGCCCTTCCCTCTGTGTGCTCAGCAAGAACCAAAGACAATGCCCTTTGCTTTGGATGTGAAATCTAAGTGACTACTACACTATTTACTGTTTTGCAAACACAAAACCTTTCCACTTGATGCCTGTTTAAGCAAAAACAGGAGTAGTAGCTACCTATTGCCCTGGGGAGAATCAGTTTCCTTTGAAGGAAAATGAGAGGTAGCCCAGGGAAAGCCCGGGAGGGCCACAGTATCATATGCTAGCCCTATCAAGAGGACAGAACCCCCGCAGCTTACCTTGGTGTCATAGAAATGGGGATTATCCACCAGATTCAGAGACTTGCGGTGCGTGTTCAGCACTTTAGTGGGAAGAGACATAGACACAGCTGGGAAGTAAAGCCACAAGAAAAAGAGAGGAACACAGGTGTTTTAGTCAGATGAAGATGAAAACCACCTGCAGCAAGCAACTACACCAGGCAGACCTGAAGAAATACCTGAACAGAGAGACTTCCTCTGAGATGCTGCACGGGGAACTGAGAGACAAGCCCACCTTGTGAGCCTCATCCCCGGCCTCAGCAAGCCTGACCTTCAATCACTACAGGGATGGGGCCCCCACCACCTCTCCAGGCAGCTCATTCCAGCCATCACCCCCCTCCCTTTGAAGAACTGGTTTCTAATCTTCAGCCTGAAAATCTCATTTTCCAGCTGGAACCCAGTGCTCCTTGTCCTGTCCACACAGACTCTCTGGAATAGACCTTCCCCTGACTACGTGTAGGGACCCCTCAGGTATGGAAGGTCAAAACAACGTCCCTCCTGAGCCTTCTCTTCTCAGGCTGAACAGCCCCAGCTCTCTCAGCCTGTCCTCACAGGAGAGATGCTCCATTCCCCTGAGCATTGTGGTGGCCTCCTCTGGACCTGCTCCAGTCTGTCTGCATCTCTCTTGTGCTGGGGGCTCCAGAACTGGGGACAGTACTGCAGGCAGAGCAGAGGGGCAGAATCACCTCTCTGGATCTGCTGGCCACACTTCTTTTTTGCTGGTGGCTATATCCACCTTGTGCCACTAGTTCTTTTTAAACAGCACCTGCCCTTGACCCCTGTAGCAGCCAAACCAGAGTTTCTATGAGTATCATTAAATAGACAATAGGGAGAAATACCTGGCACCTCCAAGCCCTTTGTCTTGGCCATTATTGACAGTATCTCTTCTGTGGAATGGTTTGCACTGAACGCAGGGGGCTGACTCGCCGTCTTTGACGTTGGAGGCAGGTGTGACTTCAGTGCTGTACTCTGCAGAACTTCGTTGATGTACTGATCCAGCTCGTCCTGGCTTTCTGGGGCAGCAGACATAAAATCAGAGGTCTATTCGAGGTGAAATCAGAATACTCGAGCGCTGTGTGTGGCAAACACTCCACTCCATAGGGAGGAAGACACACACACAAGTGAAGGATATCTTCATCAACCTCTAGAGATGAACAAATTCCAACGAGAGGAAAACCAGGCACTTTGACACCCTGCAAACACTTCTACATTCAAGTTGGTTTCCCTTTGAAAGGCAGCAACAGGGCTTTGATCCTGCAGTTGGATCACAGTTGGATTCCATGAGCTTAAAGGTCTCTTCCACCCTGGATGATTCTAGCAGTTCTTCCAACCAGCCTCTCGTCTACTCATTCTGACAGACTCTTCCCCACCTCCAGGCCCTACCACACAGCCCCCCGCCCCAGCTGCCTGCTGACTGTTGCAGTTCAGCCTTACTGCAAACACTGACAGAACACACAATCCTTCCCCAAACTCAGTTGTGCTGATACTGTCCCCAGACTGGTGCTGAGTGTCTGTCGAGTGAGTCTGAGCTAGACCCCACACTGGAGGCAAACAGAGCCTCTGCTGACGAGTGAAACACTACCTCTCTCACAGAAGTCTGCTGGATAGCCTCCATATTCACTGTCAGGGCTACTGCGGCCTTCGTTAGGGTCATCAAACAGTTTTACATCACAGTCTGGATCCAGGAAGCTCAGGTAGGTATGAAAAGAGGTGGTGAGGAATTCTGACAGCTTGCCTATCTTCACCCTGCAGACAGGAACGCATGGCAGAGAGCACCAGCACCAGCCATCAGACACCTGCTGCTGCTCACTGAGCTCCCAGTAATTGCTCCCAAACTGGTCAGTCCGGCTGTTAAACCCACGGTTGGTAACTACAAAGCAGCCTATAGCAATGTTGACTACACCAGTGGGAGATCCAGCTGGGTACTGGCTGCTCTAGTGAGAAATGGACTGTACAGCTGTCTGAGGGGCAAGAGGGCTGTGCCGGCTCCTGCAGTTCAGTTACAACAGCCCCAGGCACTGCTCCAGGCTGGGGATGAGGGGCTGAGAGCTGCCCAGCACAACAGGACCTGGGGGTGCTGGCAGACAGCCGGCTGCAGAGGAGCCAGCAGGGTGCCCAGGTGGCCAATAAGGCCAACAGCATCCTGGCCTGGGTCAGGAAGAGCGTGGGCAGCAGGAGAAGGGGAGTTCTCGTGCCTTTGGACTCCACCCTTGGGAGGCCTCCTCTCAAGTCTTCTACCTGCAGAGTCCCAATGCAAGGTCTGGACACTATCACAGACCCAAACCCAGGCTAGTCTGGGATTTAACTGAATAAAAACAATCACAGAGGCAATTCTGGGGGGTTCAGATGTTACCTTGCGCCTCCAAAATACCCATCCTCTAATTTTCTTATGGTGGCAAGAACTTCTGGATGAATGTCAGTACCATCATCAACTAAAAGAAGAACAATGGAGGAGCAGAAGGTTACCAACACATTCTTACACCATCACATCCCTGCAGGGGTTCAACCAGCGGTGGACAGTGGAACTCATGATCTTGAAGGGCTTTTCCAAGCTTGAGGATTCTCTGAGTCAACTTAAATCAAGGCCCTGCTTTAGTATCACAACACAACCCCCACTCTATTGAGTACCACTGGGGATGGATGGAACTAAGAGAAGATGTAAACAGTAGTGCTGCTGAGTCCTCATGTTGTAGAAGTACAGTGAGTCCTCATTCCTGTCTCTCAATCTGTGAGGGGGGGGTGTCAGGAGGATGGAGCCAGGCTCTGCGCAAGGGCATCTGGCGACAGGACAAGGGGCACTGGGTGCCAGCTGGAACAGAGGAGGGTCCCTCTCAATCTCAGCAGGACCTTCTTCCCAGGGAGGGTCCTGGAGCACTGGACCAGGCTGCCCAGGGGGGCTGTGGAGTCTCCTTCTCTGCAGACGTTCCAGCCCCGCCTGGCTGTGTTCCTGTGCCACTGGGTCTGGGGGATCCTTCTGTGGCAGGGGGACTGGACTGGGTGATCTTTTGAGGTCCCTTCTGATCTCTAAGGATTCTATGATTCCATGTGGAGAAACGGGTTACTGGCTGTTCTCTGCAGAGCAAATCAGACTACGTAAAACCAGAACCCACGACTGCTGTCAACACCAGCTCATTCAGTCAACCTCTAACAAGCAGACAACAGAGAATCTGGAGACAAGCTCTAAGAGCACTTCTCTAGACAAAAACCTAGTTCCAAAGGGATTTCAATCAAAGTTCTTTGGAGGAAATAGTAGGGAGATGATGTGGAGATGCAAGGGTACACAGGAGGAGTAAAACCAGCATGAAACACTACCATGTTGTTCAAATTCAGCAGCCACCTCAGAAGGTTCAAGTCGACTTCTGATGTCGGAACTCAGGTGCTGACAGGGTCATCTGTCACCTGTCTCCTCTCAACCGACTGCCCTGCAGTAATCAACTCAGCTTGACACAGAGAAAGCTAAGCTTACCAAGCATAGTGTGGGTGATGGGAAACGTCAGCGTTGGTCTCCCTGTCATCCTCCAACACGAAGTGAGGTAAGCCAGCTCTGTCTTGAGCATCTCAACTATCATTTGATTGTCTAGAGCCAGATAGAAGTGATGCTGGTCTGTAAACTAGACAAGAGAGGAAAATACACGACATGAGTAGTTGTCAGTGCTCTCATTTCATTTCCATTTCATTCCTTAACTCATTCACAGAAGCAGTGTGAGCTGCTCTTGACTCGAACTTGTTCTGGCAGGAATTCAGCACTAGTGTGGCCAGCAGGACTAGAGATGTCATTCTGCCCTTGTCCTGGGCACTGGGGAGGCCTCTGCTTGAGTCCTGGGGGCAGACTCTCACTTCAAGAAAGAGATGGAGTGGATCCCAAGGAGCAATGAGGCTGGGGAAGGGACTGGAGGGAAAGGCTGATGAGGAGAGGCTGGGGGAATCCCCCACTGCCCTGGGCAGTCCAGTCCAGGCTCTGAGCACCCTTTCCCTGAGGAAGGGCTTCCTGACAGCCAACCTAACCCTCCCCTGGCAGCTTCAGGCCCTGTCCTTCCATCCCATCACTAGTTCCCTGGGAGAACAGCCCGGCTGACCCCCGCCTCAGTAAGTCTGTAGGAATAAATGAGCCTGATTTCATGAACCTGTAAATCAGAGCTGTTAATTCTGCAGGGATCCAAACTTCCAGCTGCACTGGAAAAGGCAGGAAGCAGAGAACACAGACAGAACATGGCTTTCTCAGCACCACTGACCCTTCCAACAACATAATGAAAAGACTGCATCTCAGTCTCTTGGGGGTCACAGTACTGGGGATGTTTATGTGAACCCACACTTTCCATCAAAGCAATCATGGAGAGAATAGATTAAGTGATGCCTTAATGGATAAGCTATTTCATTAGCTAGAACGTTGGGTCAACTGGAGATCAATAACAGCTCTGTACTATCGATTAGCTGCCTTAAGCCAGAAGCTGACACAGCCAGACTCTGTGACAGCAGAGATATTCATCAGCACCTTCACCTGCAGACTGTCCAACGCTCTGAAAAACCCCACAAGGCAAAACAGAATCACAGAGTGACTGATGCTGGCAGAGCCCTCTGAGCCCCTCCAGCCCAGCCTGGCACCTGGCAGCACCACAGCAGCCAGAGCAGGGCACTCAGGGCCACAGCCAGGCTGTCCTTCAACACCTCCAGACACGGATGGGGACTCCCCCCCTGCCCTGGGCAGTCCAGTCCAGGCTCTGAGCACCCTCTCCCTGAGGAAGGGCTTCCTAATATACCTCAAAGTCTCCTCTTCTCCAGGGTAAACACCCCCAGCTACTTCAGCCTCTCCTCATCAGCCTTTCCCCCCAGTCCCTTCCCCACTTCCTCTGGACCCACTCCAGCCCCTCAATCTCTTTCTTGAAGTGAGGGGCACACAACTGCCCCCAGGCCTCAAGGAGAGGTCTCACCAGTGCTCAGGACAGGGGGAGAATGACATCCCTAGTCCTGCTGGCCACACTAGTGCTGATCCCAGCCAGGATGCCATTGGCCTTTGGTGCCACCTGGGCACCCTGCTGGCCCCTGTTCACCTGGTTGTCACCCAGTGCTGCCAGGTCCCTCTCTCCAGGCTGCTCTCCAGCCACTCAGCCCCCAGGCTGGAGCTGCAGGGGGTTCTTGTGGCCACAGTGCAGGCCCCTGCCCTTGGCCCTGTTCAACCTCATCCCGTTGGCCTCTGCCCATTGCCCCAGCCTGTCCAGATCTCTCTGTAGAGATCTCTCTGCATCGGCTTTATCACTCTTGCTCTACCTAAAGCAGAATTACAGCACGAAAAGCTCAGTGTTTCACTAATGATTAGCCATGGAGCAAGCAGAGAGCTCCCTGCCAGCTTCACATGCTCACCTGAGGGGTAAAGGCAAATATTTGATTCCGTATCATGTAGAGCTTGGAGGTGCCTAACACTCCAATGTGTCGGTGTGGCCGTCCACTTAACTTCATGTTCTTGTTCCTGCCTGTGAAGACAAGAAGCAAAGAAAAGTATCATCACCTAACACTTCCTGGGTGGTTTCACATGTCTGGTTTAGACAAGATCTCGGTGACAACAAGGCACAAGACGGGTAACAGAGATCACACTATGACTGAGGCTGGCAAAGGCCTCTGGTCCCAGCCCAGCCTGGCACCTGGCAGCACCACAGCAGCCAGAGCAGGGCACTCAGGGCCACAGCCAGGCTGTCCTTCAACACCTCCAGACACAGATGGGGACTCCCCCCCTGCCCTGGGCAGTCCAGTCCAGGCTCTGAGCACTCTTTCCCTGAGTCTCCTCTTCTCCAGGCTAAACACCCACAACTCCCACAGTCTCTCATCAGCCTCTCCCTCCAGTCCCTTCCCCAGCCTCGTTGCTCCTCTGCACCCGCTCCAGCCCCTCCATCTCTTTCTTGTAGTGAGGGGCACAGAACTGCCCCCAGGACTCAAGGGGAGGCCTCCCCAGTGCCCAGGACAGGGGGAGAATGGCAGCCCTAGTCCTGCTGGCCACACTAGTGCTGATCCCAGCCAGGATGCCATTGGTCTTTGGTGCCACCTGGGCACCCTGCTGGCTCCTGTTCAGCCGGTTGTCACCCAGTGCTGCCAGGTCCCTCTCTGCCAGGCTGCTCCCCAGCCACTCATCTCCCAGGCTGGAGCTGCAGGGGGTTCTGTGAAGCAAGACTAACAAACCCTAAAGCAGCACCCTTAAAAACTACCTTGCACAGCAGCAGAGAGCCTCCTGTACTGAAACACCTACCCAGCATGGTGTAGAGGTTACTCAGGATGCGGGCGGGCTGCACCCGGAGCGGATGGATATCGGCTATGCTCTGCACATTGATTCCATGGTCTTGCAAGAGATTCTTAATCTGGTTAGATTCTGCCAAGACAGTCACTGCAGGACAGAAAGAGCCAAAGCACTAGTGAGAACCAGCATTCTGCTCTCTTTTAACGATCTCTGCTGCCACTCCTCAACCACTGCGTTCAGTTGACTACAAAGGCACCAAGACCTCACTTCCCCCTTAGTTTAAGAGCCTGTGAGCTCAGCAAGGGCTGCAAAAGGGCCTCGGACACATTTTGGCCCTGTGTTCTTAGGAGGTGCTGCCATCCTTGTCCGCTTTGGACCACAAGGGTGGAAGGCACCTCTGATCCAACCTCCTGCACCACGCAGGCTCAGCTCTGAGGTTACAGCAGGCTCTTTAGGGGTTTCATCAGTTTCTTCTGAGTTCTTTCAGTACCACTAGTTTGGATCAGGCAGACTTTTGTAGAAGTATCAGTTTATTCTCCAGAGACACTCAATACCTGCCTGGACGTGTTCCTGTGTGATGCTCTCTAGGCGATCCTGCTCTAGGAGGGGGCTGCATTAGATGATCCCTAGAGGTCCCTTGCAAGCCCTACCATTCCATCATTCTATGTGGCATTGGCTATGAGATGGCAGAGGTTCCACAGCTCCAAAATGAGAGTGATTTACCATCCAGGTCTTGATCCTACAATGGTAGAATCCTTAGGGATCAGCAGGGACCTCAAAAGACCATCCAGTCTGATCCCCCTGCCACAGCGGGATCACCCAGACCGAGTCACACAGGAATACAGCCAGGCGGGGCTGGAACGTCTGCAGAGAAGGAGACTCCACCTAGAACATTCAAAATCCTCCCTCACCTTGCACCACAACATCAGGTTTGAATCCAGTAGAAAACCTCCTGTTTAAGGGATCAATTTCCCCTGCAGCAAGGAAACCCTAAAAAAAAAAAAGCAAAAGAAAGCAGGAAAGCAAGAAAAACATTAAGTCCAAAGCTTCTGGGGCTTCCTCCTAGAAGAAATCCTAACAAATGTACACAGTCTGGCAGGAGAACAGGGTGTAACGTCTGGTTTAGTGAGTACTGCAGAGAGTGAAACCCATGGCTGCTACACTCCTTTCGAAATAAGAAGCAAACAGCTGTGACTGACAAATCCTGCCTGCTCCCATTTTCCACCCTAAAGTCATAGCAATTCGTTTGTCTGGCCAGTGAGTTCTGTTTCCTGGAGCTCCACAGAGTGCTTCCTCATCAACAGATTGCTGTCTAATGCGGGATGACTCCACAGGCGTCTCATGCTGCTGAATAAGGCAGAGCCTGGTGGAGCTGCAGTGAGTTAAAGCTCTGGGACAGCCAAATCAGCCTGAACGTAGTCCTCTAGGCTAACTCTGTATTGAACCCACCTGAAAATGGCTCCAGCTTGACTGGAAATAGATGATTGTCTATCTACACGCAGAGCAAAGCCACCTGATTGCTCAGGGTCTTAAACCCCAGGCATCTCCAAACAGAACTCAGCACAAGAAACGGTTACCTCTGCTAACAGACAGCTGAGGACGTACAGTGACTGGCCCCAAAGGTGAGGTAACTTTCCCACTGGCACACGATCCACTGAGTGAGGGTTTTCGTATTCCTCATCCACCTGAAAACAAAGGCAGAAGCAACAAAAATGATCCTGAGACTGAGAAAAGCAACTGATAACAGGGAGGAACTGAAAAACTAGGGGGTTGCAGTCATCTTTTCATCAACTCGGAGGGGTTCAGGTAGGAAGGGACCTTAGAGATCATCCCATTCCAAGCCCCCTGCCATGAGCAGGGACACCCCCCACCAGACCAGGGTGCTCAAGGCCCCATCCAGTCTGGCCTTGAACACTGCCAGGGAGGACAGTCTCAACCTCCCCTCTTCCAGCTGGAAACCATTCCCCCTGCTCCTACCACACCCAGCCCCTGCAAACAACCCCTCCCCAGCTCTCCTGGAGCCCCCTTCAGGGACTGGAAGGCTGCTCTGAGATCTCCCCAGAGTCTCCTCTTCGCCAGGCTGAACAGCCCCAGCTCTCCCAGCCTGTCCCTGTAGCAGAGGTGCTCCAGCCCTCCCCTCATCCTCGTGGCCCT
>VZRI01010245.1:181-41865 GCA_013397515.1 Upupa epops
AGAGCCCCCCTCCCTGCCGTGCCCGCTGTGCCCACTGTACCCGCTGTGCCCACTGTGCCCACTGTACCCGCTGTGCCCGCCGTGCCCGCGTCCTGGAACGCTTTGCGGCCCCAACCCCCTTCCCCCCCCAGCGGGGGCACCTGCAACCGGACACCGGCAGCAGCTCAAGCAGATGCTGAGCTGGCCTCTCCCCCTGCCCCGTCCCACCTTAACCCGATCCCCCAGCACCTGCCCGGGCGGGACGGAGCGGGCAGAACAGACGCTGCCCTTTGTGCTGCCTTTCAAAGGCTCCCAGGCTCTCGCCCGCTCCTCAGCCAGGAGCCAACTGCGGCCGCGGGGCCGATCTGGGAGTCCAGCCGCTCCCCCAGCACTGCCAGGGCCCCACCGAGCCCTGCTCCTCACCCCACATCCCCAGGGCTCTCCCCCTGCCCCAGCAGCCTGGGCCAGGCTGGGGGAACCCTCTGGGGAAGAAGAAACTGCTCCTGAGGGGCCACTGGAGGCCACTCCTGTCGCCCTGTCGCCCGTTCCTGGGGAGAAGAGACCAGCCCCCACCTCGCTCCAACCTGCTGACCCTCAGGGAGCTGCGGAGAGCCAGGAGGTCTCTCCTCAGCTTCCCCTCCTCCAGCTCAACGCTCCCAGTCGCCTCAGCCCCTTCCCCAGCTGCACTGCCCTTCTTGGGGCCACTGCAGCCCCTCAACTTGCTCCAGGCTGAGTGAGGGGCCCAGACCTGACCTCTGGATCCAAGCTGGGACCCCCCAGTGCCCAGTACTGGAGGACAATCCCTACGGCTGCCCCTCGGCCCGAGGTCACATCGCTGCGAGCAGCCCCACCAGGGCTTCACCCAGCAGCAGCAGCAGAGCCGCTGCGTCCCCCCGCCAGCACTCACCACCTCGGTGCCCGTGATGCCGGCCAGCAGCTCAGTGACGGCCTCGCCGCTGAAGTCGTCCGCAGAGACCGCCAGGCCGTGGATGGCGGCGCCGATGCTGCCGGTGGCGATCATGGACGGCGGGTACAGGGCGAAGGTGTAGTCTGGAGGCACCGGCCACGAGGAACAAAGAGAGCAGCAGTCAGCAACACCCTGCGGCGCTGGGGTGTCCAGACAGGGCACCCTGGGCACGGGGGTGGCTCCAGCTTAACAGCAGGATGGGAGCCAAGCGGCTGAGGCCAGCGTGGGACTCGGTCCCCGGTCCCCCCGGCCTCTCTCACCAAGACCAAGTTGCTCTGGTGACAGTGAGGCCGAGCGAGGCCGCTCACCCCTGCGCCCTCCCTCAGTCTCAGCCCGGGCAGAGGCGGCGCAGGGGCTCTGCTCCGTCCCTGCCCCCTCTGACAGCCCCCCGGGCTGCGACTGCCCCTCGTCGGGTGAAGCCGGCAGGGGTTCAGCTCCCCAGACACCCAGCAGGCCTGAGCCGAACACAGCGGGCAGCCCACCCGCCCCAGTGTCCCGGGGGTGGCCCCGGCACCCACCTGTGGCACAGAGGGCGATGAAGGTCTGCGCGTGCTTCTTCACCAGCTCCACCTTGTCCTTGGGCAGCGGGAGGAGGTGGAGGATGTGAGCCAGGAAATCGTTCGCGATCACTGACACCAGGTCCCACTTGAGCTTCTCCAGGACGAGGACCTCCCAGTCCTGCAGCCAGACACACACCGAGCTGCTCAGCAGCGCCAGGCAGGCGCTCAGGGCCGAGCGCAGGCAGGGGCAGAGCTAGGGAAGGGGACACAACCGTCCAGCGGGTGAGAGGAGGGACCGGCCCCGCTGCTGATCCAGCCCGGAGCCCCTGCAACGCTGGGAGGAAGGATCAGAGCACTTCCTGCCCAGGTGCTGGGACCCCGACACCCCTCTGCTTTGCAAGGTTGGTGCGACAGCCCCCGGAGGAATCGGAGCAGGGAGCTCCATCTCCCCTTCCCACAGGAGGCTGATCGCCCAGAGCAACTTGCCTTGGGGCTACCAGCAGTGCAGAGCCCAGGGACCGGGACTAGATGCTGAGGTCCTCGGCCCAACAGCCGCCACAGCCCCAGGGAGGGGGTCCCAGGCTGGCACCAGCGCTCTGGCAGAACTCCCTGCGCTCACCACGTCTCTCCTGTCAGAACCCTCCAGCCACGCTCAGCAGAGCATCCCCAGCAGAGCAGCTTCTCAGGGGGAAGAGGAGCTGAGCAACTGCTCTACCCCCACCTCTCCCCCAGCGGCTCACTGGTGCCGCCCAGTGCACCCTGCCACGCTGAGGTGGTCTCTCCCGTCCTGCCTCCCACGAGCCAGCCTGTGTGGACTGGGAACAGATGGTGGAGGGCCCGGTGCCCCTGGTGGCCTTCAGCTGGAGCCCAGGCTGCTCAGCCCCGGACACTGGGGAACCGAAGGGCAGAGCAGCCCCAGGGAGCAGCTGGCAGCGCCACGGTCCCCAGTCCTGCTGCCACCACGTGGCACCCACCCTGCAAGGGGGAAGCCAGGGGAGCACAACCAGAGCCCCGGCTCAGGTCCTCCCTGGCACCAGCAGCAAGGCCGAGGTGGCCCAGGGGCCGGACGTGCTCTGGTCTCGCTGGGCCGGCCAGCTCTGTCCTGTCTGGGCCTGGCCATGCCCCTGGCAGCGGCCTCGGGAGGGAGAGGGCACGGTCTTCCCACAGCCGCTTCCTTTCCCAGCCCCGCAGGAATGTCCCGGGCTGCCCACACCCAGCCCCTCCGTCGGCCCCAATTCCCCCGTGTCCCGAGCCCGGCCCCCGGGTCGGCCGCGACCTGGGCTTTGGCAGAGGCAGCAGAAAGGCCGCAGGAGATGCCCGCGGGCCCTTCCTCTCTGCTGGTGGGAAGGACAGCGGTGGATGTGGCGGGGAAGGACCAGACCCTGCGGGAGCCCCTCTGCGGCCCCTCTGCCAGGGGAACGCGCCGCTTGGTCCTGCCCACTTTATTGGGAAGGGGCACCGACCGCTGCCAGGAGTCACCCGAAACCCCGGACACCGAGGAGCTCCAGGCTGCAACCCAGCTCGGCCACGAGGCCTCACCTGGGGCCAGCTGGCTCCTGCCACGGCGCGAGCGACGCGGGAGAGGAGCCCACCCGCCGGCCACCCACAGGACTCAGCGCCTTCTCAAGCCCTCGCTGTCGCAAGGGCCGGGGCCCCAGACCCAGCCAGCGCTGGAGGTGCCAGCCCAAGGCGCCAGGCGCCAACGACTGTCACCAGCTCGCAGGATTGAGCTCGGGGAAGCCTCTCTCTTGCCAAGCGGCCCTGCTCCTCGCTCCTCTCCCGCCAGCCCTGGGGACTGCGGCTCTCGGAGCCACAGCCAGACTCCCTGACTCTCTTGGTCGGTGGAAGAGGCAGAACAAAGGGCTGCGAGCGAGAGCCGAGCGTGAGGTGTAGTTCTGCCACCTCAGCCTGGGATGCAACAGTCACAGCGGCCCCTCTGCACACCCAGCTCTACCCTCAGCGACATCCACACAGCTGCAGAGCCTTCGGGAGCCAGCGTGACCCCAGCTGGCGGGCAGGGCAGGGCAGGGCAGGAAGCAGAGCGCCCAGCTCCTCGCTGCAGCAGCCCCGACTGCAGGAGAAAGGGAAGCCGTCTCGATTTTGTCAGTCAGCTCATCAAGGCACCCTGCCCCACGCTGCCAGACCTGGCGAGACGGTAGCGAAGCAGGGGCAGGGCTGCACCCCGTCCTGCTCACAGGCTGAGTCAAACAGGGGGTGAGGAGAGGCGCTGACGATGCTGCTGAGGCGCCGCTGCAGGAATGAGCAGGCACGAGAGCGAAGAGGGGCTGTGGGGCTCACGCTCGCTTCCACCCCCCGGCCGGAGCTGGAGGCTGGACGTCAAGGGTCAGGGCATCGATCGCACCCCTGCCACGCACAGAAGGTCCAGCAGTGCAACACAAGCTGCGTCTCCTGGAAAGGCAGTGCTGCTCGCACGTGAACAGCCCTTCCTACTCAGCTGTGCCCTCTTGTTCTCATCCTCCTCCTCAGGACCTGCTGCTCCCTTCATCACCTGCCTGGTGCTCCAGTCCTACCTGGCAGCTTGCAAAGCTGGCCTTAGGCCTTAGGCCGGAGACCAGACGATGCACTAGGGGCGAACCAGCCCCCCAGAGGTGCCCTACTGGGTGCCCTACGGCTCCTCTCCCCAAGCTTCAAGCAGCCGAGCAGCCTCCAGCACCCAAACCCCTGCACCTGAGGCAAGAAGGCAAAGCGAGCTGGGTTAGATAACACCCCGACGGAAACCCCGCTTCCTCCAAACGGACAGGGCCTCCTTGCATCACTTCCTCCTCCCCAGAATAACTTCATCCAGATTCCCTGCCTCAAACGAGTCCTTTCTGAAGCGCTGAGCGGTGCCAAGCACCCCGGCCAGAGGGAAGCAGCCCTACCAGGCCAGGCAGCGGCCTCCTCCCTACGGCCGAGGACAGCGAGCTGGAGGCTGAGGAGCCACACAAGGAGAGGCCAGGAGGCAGCTCCGTCCCAACCCCGATGAAGAAGCTCCCCTTCCCCTCCCCACCCTCTTCCACTGCAGGGTTGTGAAAGAGCAGCAGCGCGGGCACGGCGATTGGCACAGAGCAGGGAAACGGCTCAGCCCGGTTTTGTAACCAGGTGGTACCTCCCCTCGGCTCCCAAAGCCGGGGCAAACCCCGCGCCCACCTTCCTTCCTGCCTCCCGAGCAGCCCGAGCGCGCAGCAGCCCCTGCAAGCGGTTGGGAAAGGCGATGCCAGGCCGGGGCTGCAGGCATCCCCCACCCAGCATCGGCAGGTGCCTCGCACCCCTCCTCAGGGGCTCTGCTGGGCCTCCACCTGCTGCAGCAAAACCTCTCCCCACTGCCCTGGGCCTTCCCCCAGGGAGAAAGAGGGATCCTGTTTGCCTGAACAGACTCCCTTAGGCCCCCAGAAAGGACTTCTGAGGCCCCTGCTGAAGCTGCTCCTGTCACCTCAGCTGGCTGCTGCTGCCAGGCAGAGCTGGAAGATCCGTGTGCCCATCGGACACCCTGGGTGCGTGGTGGGTGCATCCTGGGCATCCATGAGCCCAGTGGGGAAAACAGGGACAGACAACTCCAGAAGGGAGACCTGCACGGTCAGAAGGGGGCAACGGGGATGAGAAGGGGGCAGGCAGCGCTGTCCTGCCCCATCCCCACCTCAGGGCTGGCGGGAGGAGGGAGAAAGGCAGAGGAGCACTGTGGCGGCACCGCGCCCCGAGCCCCAGCTTCCTGCTGACAAACCTGGGGGGGAGGACTCTGCGTGAGGAGGTGCCAGTCCCTGGGGGGGACTCCTCCACACCTCCTAACCTGCTCCTTTGGAGACGCCTGCCACAAGCTGCTCAGGACTGGAGCCCTGGGTGAGAATACTGGGGCAGACAAACCCCAGAGGGGATCGCGGCAGGGGGCACCAGTGCCCACCAGGACTGACCCCTCGCTCTACACCGCAGAAACCACTGGAGTGATTTCTGATCTCCCCTAGCCTGCAGGAATGGCGACAGACTCCAGGAGAGTCTCAATCAGAGGGAGATGGAGGTAGCCGGGTGTCACCTCCCTGCACCCCGTATTCCCGTTGGATCTCATCCGTAGCTCCGAGAGTTCTCACCCTTGCAGGGCCAGCAGGATNATCCCCCCCCCCGTTATAAGCACCCCCACCGCTCACCTCCAGGCACAGACACCAGCCAGGGGTTCTTTCCTACCTAAGGCAACCGTCACCCTCAAATGACCACGGGAGAGGTCAGGGGGTGAGGGGGTGTTCCCCAGCCTTCGCCCGGAAGGAGCCACATTTGAAGCAGAGTGCCCCAGTTACTGCAGATGCCTGGTACTTCACCCCTGAAGTTGTGCGGGTCCACTCCCCTCCCTGGGGACAAATCACGCTCAGCTCGCATCGCCTCACCCACCCAGCCCAGCCAGCAGGTTCTTAACGAGGCGATGACTAGCACCGAGCCTGAGAAGCGCCAGTAGACAAACCAAACCGTCTCCAGGGATGTCTGGTGCTCAAAGGGAGCTGGCCGATGCCTCCCGAGGGCTCTGCTCTTCCACCACCAAAGGCCCCCAAGAAAGGGTTCCCCAGTTCCCTCCCACATTGGCCATGCTCAGCTCAGGGCTCTGCTCTCAGCTTTCATCGCACATGAAAGCTCTGTCTGTGCAGTGTGCGGAGGGAGAGGCAAAGCAGCGCTGGGCTGCAGCACCCGGGCAGCAGCAGCAGCAGCAGCACCCCGACCCCACTCGCTACCCTCTCGCCGGCGGCCCCAGCACAGCCGGCTGATCCCAGCTCGGAAAAGCTGCCGCCCGTTTTGCTGGGGAGCTCCCCCTCGGACGCTTTTCCTGCCGGTGTGCAAAGGCATCGTCGTGCCCCTCCGCCCTGTCCCTGGGTGACAGCCCCCACCGGCGGCGCAGCCCCCGGTCTTTGTTCTCCAGGGCTGTCACCCAGAGCAAAGCAGCACCTGGAGCCAGCTCGGCGAGGCGGCTCGGCGCTGGCAACAGGAGCTCACGGCACAGGGAACTCTGTAACCGGAGGGGCCGGTTCCGCTTCCCGCAGCGAGGAGGATGGAACCACCCGCCGGCAGGGATCACAGCCACCGGGGCAAGGAGGGGTAGAAGGCTGCTTGGAGAACGCAGAGAGAGGTGAAGAAGTAGAAGAGGAGGATCAGTGGGGGCAAGCAGCTGCCAAGGAGCAGGATGCAGGAGATAGGAGGGCTGGGGCGGAGGCGGAGGGCTCCTGGAGATAGGGGCGGTTACCAGGAGCTGCTGGGCCGTGATGGAGTTGTCCGTGTAGATGCAGAGTTTCTCCACGGTCAGGGGCATGGTCTCCCGCAGCTTGGAAGCCAGGAGCATGCAGACGGCCCCCAGAAGCTGCAGATGGCTTTTCCGCACGGGGACTGTGGACAGGTAGCGATCCACATAGTTCATGGCCAAGGGAAAGACCTCTTCTTCGCACTTCTGCTCCTCACACACCTGGCAAAACCCAATTGTGAAAGTGAGGAGTCTGAATGAGCGCTGGGCTCCTCAGACGCTGCTGACACCCCTGGGCTGATGGTGTTCCACACCCTTCTGCAGTCGGTCAAGCCTCTAACCTGGGTGGGTCTGCCCAGTCCCTCAGGACTTCACCTTCCAGTGGACAGATCCTGTGAGAACTTTCTAGCTACAGATAAGCCCAGACCCGCGTTCTGTGGCCCCAAGGCCAGCGTTCCCTGCTGGGGAGGTCTCCAGGCAGCCCCACCGCAAAGCTGCCACTTTCTGCTCTGGGGGGGAGCTGGGGACTCCAGGAGAAAAGGAGCAGTGGATCTCCAGCTGGAGACCTGAGGGGTCAGGATCCACCTTGTGGCAGTCCCGAGTCAGGGGAGCAACCGCCAGCAGAGCCCAAATCCACGGCCGAGTGGGAAAGTCCGCCCCTCGCATTTGTCCCACGGCCACCACGAGAAGCCAGGACGCCTGGACTTCAGTCCTCTGCTCCTATCCCAGGCAGCATCAAAGCGCTGGCGGTGTTCAACTTCCTCCTTTCAACCCGGCCATGAAAACACTGAGGCTTCTCCTCCTCCTCCTGCAGCAGCGGCATCGCCCCTGCGACAGCAACGGCCGCAGCGCTGGGGACACCAACTCGCACCTCAGTGGCGGTGCCCGCCCGGTGTCACCCGCTTCTCGCCTGCCGCTAGCAGTTCCAGCCCACGGGGACAGAGGGGCAAGAACCCCAAATCAAACCCGCACCTTGAAAAGCATCCCGGTCACCGGCTGCGGACGGCAGCGGGCAGGCTGCATCCCCGCGTCATCCGTCCTCTCCCTCTATTGAGGCCGTTTGCTCGGAGGGCTCACGAAGCGGCCCCTGAGGTTCCCCCCTCTCAGCTGAATCCCGCAGAGAGCCTCATTCATTTTTAATTCCGAGAAGTAACTGGCAGCGGCATCATTTTCCCTCCTTTAACGGGGGAATCGCGAGTCTCCAGCCTGTGGGGCTGCCCAGCTCAGCCCCCTGCCTACAGGTTTTGGGGAGCTAGGGGGAACTGGGGATCTGACAGCAAGGTAGCAGCACATCACCGGGGGTGAGGAGCATGGGCTGAGGTTCGTGGGGAGATCCTGCTCCTCCTACACGGGGCAGTCGCATCTCCTAGCACAGCCAGCGCTCAGAGCCAGCGTTCGGAGCCAATGTCCCGCTGCCTCCTCACCCACCTCCAGGCCCTCCTCGTGCAGCCCCGGGACAACTGCCCCTCCCAGGGAGCTCCCTTCCAGCGCACACTGAGCCCTGGGAGCGCAGAGCTTCTCCGTCCCCTGCACCAGGCAACTCCCCGGCAAACAGGGGCCGGGTGCTCCTGCCCTCCCTCCACGCCTGCGGAAGGTGACCGGGAGAGGAGGCAGCAGCGAGTCCCGTACCTCCAGCATCCAGAAGGCCAACATCTTACGCATGTAGGGTTTGATCTCCGTCTGCACGCACTTGAAGTAGGAGACGCGGGGGCTGTAACGCTCCTCCTGGCTCAGCAGGTTCTGCAGCACCCGACGGTCCCCCAGGAGCTGCGGGTCGCGCCCGGCGCGGGGAACGCGGGGAACAGCTTCCACGCACAGCAGCTCCATGGGGAGCAGGACGGGAGCAGGGCCAGTGCAGGGGAAGAGCGGGGTCGGTGCCAGGAAGGAGCGGGCTCGGTGCAGGGAACGAGCGGAGCCGGTGCAAGGACGGAGGGGGGGGTCGGTGCGGGCTCACGACAGCCGCCCCACCGGCTCCGCTGCAGCCGCCGCGGGACGCCGGGAACAGTGGCCGCGCTCCGGAGAGGGGCGGAGCCAGCGACCCGGGCGCAGGAGGGCGTGGCCAGCGCCGCGCTCGGCCAATCAGCGCTCTAGCCGGCAGGAGACGCACTGGGAGCGGGCAGCGGACACGCCTACAAAGGGGCGGGGCGACCGGCGCGCCGGCGGGCTGGCAGCACGTGGGGAGGCTGCAGGGCGCTACTGCCATGTTGGGGGGGGAGGCGGGCTCGGCCCCCCCTTAGGACTCGCCTGTTCCCCCCGTCCTGCAGCAGCAGCGGGCGCGCATGGTCCCCGCGGCCCCCTTCACTGGCCCCGGTCGGTGTCGAGCTGTGCAGGGCAGCCAGGCCGCGGGGAGGCAGCCCGGGAGGCTCCCGTCAGCGCAGGCCACCAACGGGAGGGAGTCTTTACTCCCGCACCTTTTTATTTGTCTGCGTGTCTGGCCCAAGTCCCTCAAGGCCATGAAAATAATCAGCTGTGCACATGTGCGGAGCCGGCCCGGGCTGAGCCTCCTGTCTCCCCAGAGGTTCCCCCTCCTGTTACTCCTCCACGGCAGATAGCAGCCTCGGTGTCTGCAGCGATAAGGGCTGTCAGGCTCGGCCGGCTTTTCAGAACAATAATGAGCAATTGTTTGGAAATACCTTTGCAAATTGTGCACTTGAGTGGCTACTTCCTCTAGGAATTTTAAAGTCTTTGCAGTAAGTTTGCAGCACTACTTCACACACCCCCTCCCCCCTGCAGGATTTGCGCTGGCGGTACCTGAGGCTGCTGCGGGCTGGCCCAGCGCTAATCCCTTCCTGGTTCGGGGAGCTGCACGGGGATGTTGCCTTTGTTGCCTTTGCCAGTGCCAACCTGAAGAGACAGAAAGCAGTATAAATGGTACAACAGGTTCTCTGGCTGGAAGGAGGGTTGGGTTGCCTTAGACTTCGCACGCTGCAGCTCCTCGCTGAGTGAATCAGCTCAGAAGACCTGTTTTTGGTGACAGTGCCCAACGCCAGCTGCAAAGGCAACTGCCTTGATGGGCGACCTGTCTGTGCGAGTCACTGTGGTCGCTGCAGCCACAAGGCAGCGATGGCAGCAGCAGTCGGGACCAAATGCTTATAATCACAACTGTGAGAGGTGGCAAATAACATTCTTGACCACCAGCACCTCCGGCTCTGCCGCCTGCAGCATGCCCGGCCCTGTGACTGCCCTCCTCTCTGCCCATTTTATAGGGCACCATTGCTGGGCTCAGAGCACCACACATCACACACAAAGCAACCCAAAGCAGCTCCCAGCAGTAATCCATACCCTCAGTTCCAGGGTTAAAGCTGCTTCTGTTCCATCGGGAGCAGAGTGGTGACATCTGTGTCATACGAAGGGGACTCCGCTGCAAGCCCTCTGCCCCGGCCGGGTTCCTCAGTCCATCCACTCGGTTGTAACTTTAGGCTGCGGAACAAAGAACCGACAGCCACAGCAGGCACTGCCTTGCGCAGCCGTCAGTCCTGCGTGTGCCACTCTGACACGGCCAGTGCTGGTTTTGTCGGTCACCTAGAAGCGCCTTTCGATGAGCACAAGCAGCCGAAGGTAAGCAGGGTCAGTGGGGGAGACCAAAGTCTTTGCTCCCCGAACTCAGGGTTTTCCTTTTCTGCGACAGGAAGTGAAAGCCATCCCTTGGATCAGAGGCTTCGAGGATCCAGACGCTGCTCCTGACAGTGACCAAGAAGGTCGCACACCCCCGCCTCACACACTGGGATCCTGTTTCTGCGCTGGGACACGTGGCTTCCACTTCCTGCTAGGCCGTGCGCGACGCGCGCAGGGTACGCAGTGCCGCCATCGGTGCCGATCTGCTGAGCTGGATGCCCCACGAACACCAATCCGCACGGTGATGTGGAGCTGGAGAAAAGAAACGGGGAGAGGATTAGACCCATCCATCCCCGCCTGAAAAGGGAAAGGGGGGTTTGGGTAGGTGAGACGAGATTCCCGAATCCCGTTCCCAACCAGTGCTCTGCCACCTTGCAGGTAACTCCTCCCGTGGGGCAGGCAAGAGGTATTTGAAGAATCTACGGGAGAGATTTCTGTGGCCCAGTCAGCTGGTTTTGATCTGGGACGGCACCCCCTGCACTCCCCCACTCCTCCGTTGCGAGCAGCAGCCCCCGTTTGTGCAGGGGAAGAGAAGGGCCCCACGTCCCACATTTTCAGTAAAAATAGCAGCTATTTTCCTCAGTCAGGCAAGGGAAACCACAGCACTGGGTCCTTGGTCCTTCTGGTTTCGGAGCTGGGCACTCTGAAATTGAAAGTTTCAGGCCCTTTCCCAGACTCGATGGTTGTCCTCCTGTCTCCCAGTGTCTGCACAGTGGTTCTGACAGAGCCTGCTGGGCTCGGTGGCCACCGTGGGCCACAGGACACCGGGAGGGGAAAACGAAGGCGGTTGCACAAGAAAATGTTCCCTCCAGATGATGACTTGGCAGAACTGATGCCTCTGCAAGCCGCACTATCAGGCCCGAGAGGCAAATTACAGGCTGCAGGCATCCTACAGAACCCACCGTGTGGGCGTGCGGAGGCAGCAGCAGAAAATTCCAGGAAACCCGACTTTTGGCCACTCTTGTCCGCGGACAGCCGGCTTCCGGGCTGCGGCAGGAGCGCACGGGGGGGACAAGGAAAGTCTTGCAGGGTGAAATCAACAAACCTGATGGCCCCTAGGACCAGCAGTTTGTCTTTGCTGGATGGAGAAGGGGGGCTCGTTGGTTTGGTTTGGCCAAGAGGAATCACGAGGGAGCAGCAGCTGGAGCTTGTCCAGGGCACTGCAGATACAGGGCTGGCTGTGAGGAGCAACTGGTGTCACAGGGGGGCTTGCAGAGACTTTTAATGAGCGACTCTAGTGCTAGGACAAAGGGGATGGGTTCACACTCAATGAGGGGAGATTGAGCTGAGATCTGAGGCAGAAACCCCTCCCTGGGATGGGGCTGAGTCCCTGGAACCGGGTGCCCAGGGAGGCTTTGGCTGCTCCATCATCCCTGGCAGTGCCCAAGGCCAGGTTGGCTGTGGCTGTGGGCACCCTGGTCTGGGGAGAGATGGCAGGGGGTTGGGGCTGGGTGAGCTCTGAGGTCCCTTCCAACCTAAACCAGCCTGGGATTCCACGATTCTAAACCACTCTGTGACTCTGTGACGTCAAGGCCGTTTATGGGGATGCCCATTCCACAGGGACGTGTCCTCTGCAGACAGGTTTTTCCTTCTTCACTCTGCATCAGCTGGGGGCTTGGCCCCGAAGGCTGAACAGACAGCACCACGGCCTTGTCTGTGTCTTGCATTTGGTGTCTCCTTCTTGCCCAACTTTCATCCACAAAGAGCCAAACCATCCCCTTCCTCGGTCGTTCTGCACCCGGCGTCGTCAGTGGCATCAAAATGAAAAGAGCCAGGAGCTCTTTCATTTTCTTGCTCTCAAGCAAAGAGCTAGAGTGCACTTCGCTGTAGGAAATCCCCCAAATCAAGTGAACAGCAGGCAGTGTTCGGGGGGTGGGAACGAGCACAGGCACTGAGCACGGGCACTGCTTCGCGCTTCTGGTTTGAGGATTTCAAAGGACTTCCAACGCTCTCGTCTGCCGCGGCTCACGTCCCCCTTTCTCTGAAACAGAGGGACACTGCAGCCGTTCCTAACGGGCTGTGGCACACAAGGGCTAGCAACGTGTCCCAGGTTGGCGCTGCCGTCCGCGCCGGCCAAGGAGCGCCTGCTGCAGCGGGAGATGGCCCAGGTGACGGCCCACCGCGCTCCTGATCCAGGAGCTGTGGCAGAGGGCTGGGCTGTGGGCTGCCCAGCCTCGCCTGCTGGCACGGCAGGGACACGGCCTGCTGGCCCGCTGCAGGGGTCTGCAGCAGAGCCCCTGGGCAGAGCCTGTGGGCGCAGGGAGCTGAGGCACCTTCCCTGCTCACGCAGCCATTCCCTGGCCCAGCAGGCAGGAGGACTGAGGATTCCCGGGTCTGGGTCCTGACTGCTGTCCCCCCGTAGCCGGCTCGCTCTCCTGTCTCATTCTGCACTTGGAAAACACGCTTTCACTGAGCTGAAGGGAAGTTTGCTTGAGCGTGAGTTTAACGTTGGGCCCAGGGGACGTGTGTCCTAACCTCTGCCCCACTCCTGGCAGCCTCTGTCTTCCCCTTGCTCGGACTTGGTCAGACTTCTGCGTACAACTAACTGGTTTGGAGCGGCATCACCCCAGCAGCGCTTAGGTACCCAGTAACGATCACTGAGGGGTCTGGGTGGAAGGGGCCTCCCGAGCTCCTCCAGTGCCACCCCCTGCCCTGAGCAGGGACAGCCCCACCAGAGCAGGCTGCTCGGAGCCCCAAAGTCCAGCCTGACCTGGGATGGTTCCAGGGATGGGGCTTCTCCCGCCTCTCCAGGCACCCTGGGCCAGGGTCTAACCCTCCTCAGCAGCAACAACTTTCATGGTGGCTTTGGAGTGACTCCGTTGGCACCGGTGGGACCAGCCCAGTTTGCCCAGTTTGCCTTGGCTAACGGTTTAGGCCAGCAGAGATTTAAACGCTGTTTCACCCGTGTGTGTGAAAAGCACCAGACTCAGCCTGGCCTCACCTGTCATTTTAGCAGCTGTGCTCTGCCTTGGCTTCCTTCGCCTCGGGCCACCACGAGCCACCGCCAGGTGACTGTTCCCCTTCGCTCCCAACCCAGCGTCTGAGAGACCAGCCGCGCTCAGCTGGGTCGGGAGAGAAAGAGAGACCACAGAGCCAGAAACACCCACCCCGAGCTGAAAGCAGTCGGTGTCAGCGAGCAAACGGGGCTGGGAAAGCCCCTGCTGTGGGAGCCCGGGCTCATTTCAGGGGATTATCCCTGGTCGCCAATTATGCAAATCGCCAAAAACGACTGCCCGAAACTCCCCACCGGAGACAGCGGCTTCTCTCTGCATCCCCTTCCCTCGCCCGTCCTTCCTGCCTCTTCCTGCGCTGCCCGCACCTTGCACACCCTCGTGGGCAGCTGCGCTGGGTCTTTCTGAGGAGGCCGGTGCTCGCTCGATGTGGCCAACCCAGAGCCTCGGGCCCCTCTGCCAACGCAAACTGCCCGTGGGAGCCAGCTCAGCGGCACAGGCGCAAAGGGAATGCGCCGAGGCTGCGCTGGAGAAGGGCTCCGTCCTGCCCGGAGAAGCGACGGGCGAGGGAGAGCTGGTCCAGCTGGAACCGAAGCTGGGAGCAAGGAAAAGCCCTGGTGCTCGAGCTGCGAGGAGCCGGCTCTGCTCGGGAGGAGGCCGTCTGCAGCACTGCCAAGCCACATCCCAGCGCTCACTGCACGGGAGCACCCAGCTGAGCTTCCCAGGGCCCCACAGAGCAAAGCGGGGGCAGCACCCTGGCAGAAGGGCTGGAGCCGGCCAGTGCTCCTGAGGAAAGGATGCAAGAGACTGAGCTTGGGCTGGGAGGCAGCGGCGCTGGCCTCGTCGTATCGGCTTGGCCAGGTGGCAAACGGGCACAGAGACCGGGCAGGGCTCTGCCTGCGTCTGGACTAGGAGGCCTGCTCCCTGTGTGGGGCAGAGGGGGTCAGGCCAGGCTGCAGAGCGGGCTGGCAGAGGACGCGCGGGCGCGCTGCCATGCAATTCGTAGATCTGGTTCGGAGCAGGGAGTGAGGACTCTGCTGTCCTGTGAGTGTTCTGGAGGGCAGAAAGTGACCTGTACCCCGCTGCCTCTGCCCGCCTGTGGAGCGCCTGGCCTGCTGTCACCTTCTAGCCCGGCAGGGTATTCGCTCCAAGGGCTCTGAACCAGAGGCAGGGCTGGCAGGCGAGGAGCCTTCGCCGTGAGCCTGCTGGCTGCACTCGCTTCACCGTTGGTGCAACTGAAAGGAAGCAGCTTGCACCAAGCCCACAGCAGTCAGAACAAGCCTGTGCAGCCCCGGGCACCTCCAGCACAGCAGCTGCATCTGTGAGGGCAGAGACCAGCCTAAAGCCTGGCTTCACCATGCTGAACCACGCGTGTGTCCTTCCCACCGAGGCAGGGAAGGACCCTCACTCTTTTTTTAAGGGCATACAGAGCACAGCGACGAGGCCCCGGAGAAGGGGAACGAGACAGCCCCACGCTAACAGACGGAACCAGAACACCAGCCATCGCTCAGGGAAGCTGCAGCTTCGCCAAGAAGCCTCCGCGCCCGAGTGCTGGACTCTGCTCCCTGCAGACACAACTGTCACTCGCGTGGCTGTCACAGCCAGGTACCTCCGTACCCCGACAGATGCCAGGAGATCAAATTCTCCGAGGGGCTTCTCATGTCTGTAATAAAACACGGCCACGCTTCTCCCCAGGGCTCTGCAGGTTGGGCACTACCTACACGTGCTCCTGCGCTCAGGGCATCGGTGACGACTGCCAGCAGCAGCGTGCTAATGAGACGCTCTGAACACAGCACGGGCAAGAGGTGGCTTAGGCAGATCTGTGGTGGAGCCATGCCCGTGGCTGCCGGCTGTGCTACCCACTGCTTCCAGCACTCATCTCCTGCTCCGTGCTTGCCCTGAGTCCTGCAGCAGCAGAGGTGCTGGGAGAGGGCAGAGGACAGACAGGAGCAGCATCACTGCAGTGATGGAGCCACGTTCTGAGACATCGTAAGCCAGTCACCACCAGCAGCGGTGGTTTGTGTGTCTGAGCTGACAGGTACTGCATCCTACTCAACTGGAGAGCCAGGCTGCAGCCACCCCAGCTAAGCCTGCTGCCAAAAGCAAGTCCACAGCTTGCGCTGCTGTACGTGTGAGCACAGATACCAACCTCCTCCCCTGGCGTGGGCCCGAGCAGAAGGGAACTGGATCTACAGCAGCACACCCCTAGACCAGTCTCCTGCCAGGACACTGCAAACTGCCAGACAAAGAGGTTGCTGCATCAGGCACCAGGGCTCCTTTGAGCAGCTCTTTGCCTTTAGCTGCAAGGTGAGCTTGTCCCCAGAACAAGCCAGTGACCAGCCTGCTGCGGGTGTCAGGGACAGCTGTCGGGGATGAAGGACCTGAAATCCAGCAGGATACTCTCCACCCCGGCTGGCTGCCGAACCCAGAGTCTGCCCGCACTGAAGAACTCCCTGTTGCCACCAGTCTCAACATAAGCCACTGGGTTAGGAGAACAGATGAGGGATGGCAGAGCTGAGCAGACACGTGGAGGAGTGCAGGAGCATCCCTGCTCACCAGTGAGGGAACCAGGGCACAATGGAAGAGTCTGTGTGCACAACGTGGCACCACATCCTGCTCAGACGTACTCTGGTCCCCAGGCACCGAGACCTTGCAGCTGCTGTTGATTCCTTCACCTCTCTGGTGGAGGAGCCTCCCTGCTGTACGGCCTCCCTGCCAGTTGCCATCCAGGCCCACAGCCGTGATAAGTGCAGGACTGCTGAGCAGCCCGGCCATTGGAGCCACTGATAATCTGCACAGCCTGGCTCAGGCAGCGGGGAGCACAGGGTCTGCCAGGCCTACCAGGAACTGTCATCGCCATAAACACGTCCTTCTCCTCCTAATGCAGTCCAGCCAAAGCCCACTGCAGGCAGCCGAAGGACCTTGGCTGAGAAGCAGCTAGGGATGCTGTTTTGGACCGTGAGGTGTGAGGCAGCCAGGTACATGGCTGTCACAGGGCACTGCAGGGACTGCTGGGCAGTGCTGGGGGACAGGACCTCTCTGGGAAGCCGTGGTCCTCGCCTGCTCAAAGCCCAGGAGGGACTGAGGAGCACGTGACACGAACGCAGGAGAACGTGGGGACAAGGACACACGGGTCACCGCGGCCTGGCAGGTGCAGCAGCGTTAGCTTTGCTGTTCCCTGACCTGGAATGCTCCTGCCTTTGTTCTGCAAGCGTGACTTTGGAACAGAGATCAGCTCAAGAGCCTCTCCTCTGGCTTCTCCTCCAGCATTCTGGACCAGCCCGGTCCCCTGGCCAAACTGAACTTGTTAACGTGACCCTGGGGGGGAGAAAAGGAGAGACACACTTCTAGCACCTCAGGCAAGCAGAGGAGAACGGGATGGGTGGAGATCTGCAAACAGCGAGCGGGCAGTGTGCAGAGCACTGGGCAAAGGAGGGAGGAAGAACGGCATTGCCCAGCTCCTGGTGTGACATACGTGAGCCCAGCTGGCAAGGGGGCCGGAGGTGGCGGCTGGTCGCACTCAGCCAAGGAACGCTCGTTTCCCAGGCTGAGCTCTGAGCAGTGCCCAGGATGGGAAGCAGAGAGACTGAATCCTCCTCCCACCTGAGCTCCAGGGGCTTCCTGCATTCAGAAAAGGCAGTCAGTTTGGCATGAGACTTTGACTCCTGAGCCCGGGCAGCGCCAGGAACTGGGAAGACGCACGCTGGAGAGCCAGCACGAGAGAGAAAAGGGGATAAGGAGAGAAAAGGAAAAGCCAGATGAAGGGCTGCACTTTCAAAGGTTCTCAGCAGCCAGCAAGTCTTTCTGTTCTCAAGGCGGCGGAAGAAGCAGGGTCTGGATTCTTCTGGGTGAAAGCTGAGCTTGCTCAGAAACCTGCTCCTCCCGGCAGGCCCGGCGGGGATTTCAGAGGCAAGACCTGTCTGAGTTAAGGGCCTGGCTGTCGGAGTAGGGGCTACAAGAGGCCGGTAGCCCCAGCTTAAAGCAGCTACCTGGGAGCACACGCCAGGCCCTGCGTTCCCTGAAGTGACTCGATCACTGCCTTCTGCAGGACCTGGACTCAGCTATGGGCTGCAGCCCTCTTAGCCTGTTTGGCAGCCGATGCAGTGTAAAACCTGGGTGTAAGGACACAGGGCCCAGCTGGACCAGCCTTGCGATAAGGGGTGAAAACTTGGGAGAGAGGCCAGCACAGCAGCTCCTTCCTGGGAGATGGTGACTGATGAGCTCAGCTCCTGTCTCAGTCTCACTGAGGCTGGGGAGTACAGGCGGTCTGCAGCTGCCTGAGAGTCACCAGAAGACTCTGGGTCAGCTGCGATCCTGCCTTTTCCTTGGCAGCAAAGAACTAACTCTTAATAGCTACAGAGGAGGGGTGACTGGGGGGCCACGGAGAGCTGGACACGAGTTGTAAGTGATGGGAGATGATGCCCTCGCTGCTGCTTAAGTCACTTGTATGTCCTGTAATTCAAGGGCCTCAGCCAAGGAAACTGGGGGCACTCCCAGTGCTGCAAGTCCTTCAGAGGGAGAGCTCCTGAAAGAGGATTCACTTTCCTGTCTGCTGCTGGACACAGCCTCTGGGAAGATGCTGGAGTTGCACCCTGAGTCACGAGAGAAGGCAAGAAGACCCTCATTCAGCACCCACACAGACAGAAGCAAAAGGAGACTCTGGGAGCCCCTGCCAGCCCAGAGGCCTGAGGACTCCCAGGGCAATCTGCTGGCTCACGCGGGGCTGCTGAAGGGCACCAAGGCATGGCCTGCCGCTTGGACACCCCCAGCCTGCGGTCACACTCCGGGGCAGAAGCGCCCTGCGTGCACGTGCAGCTGGCACTCGGCTGCGGGATGAGGGTGCCGGGGGAATTGGCCAGCCCCGACCCGCTCGGGGGCTAGCAGGGCTCCTCACAGGCCAGGACCAGGCGGCGAGTTACTGCTCAGTACGGAAGGGCTTAAGTTCGGAACAAAGGCTGTGGCCGGCTTCGGCGGAGCCAGCCCCAGGCTCTGCTTGGGAAAAACCCAACAAAACCAACAACCCCCTCTCCGCCGGCAACTGCAGTGAAAGGAGTGAGATCTGGGTCTTCCCAGCAAGCTGCTGTGCCTGGGAGTGCTTGAAAGGTTTCCTAGAGACACCAGTGCAGCGCACGGCAATGCCTTCCGTTTGCAGCAGCACCCCTCCCTCCTCCTGCTCAGGGCACCAACCTAAGCGTGACCTTCTGGGGGCTGACAGCTAACATCCACTCCTGGCTCCTGCTACTTCCTCCCGAGCCTGCAATGCCAACCTCTTGCGATGCCTGGGCAAGACCACGAGGCAGAAAAGGCTGGGATGTGCTCTGGAGCCGTGACTGCCCTGGACGCTGGGCTGCCCGAGCAGTGATGCTCAACACACGGCGCAGAGCCACCGGCATCGGTCCCGGCAAACCATCACCAGTCTGCCTGGGCAGGGCTCTGCCTTGCTCTGAGGCAGCTAAAACTGGCCCCTCGGAGAGAGGGGAGGCAGAGACCAGCCTCGGGGTTTCAGCAGCACCGTGATTTTCCCCAGTACCTTCACTTTCCCAGAGAATGAGAAACGTTAGACCCCTCACCGGGGATACCGCACACAACAAAACCGTGCAGCGAGTCCTTACAGCAGGAGGAGCCAGGGGCTGTCAGGGCTCGGGGATTTATTTCCCTGCTCGTTTCTGCCTTGCTGGGCAGACATCGCTCTGTCGTGATGTGCCTCAGTTTCCCTCCAGCCAGAGGCGACCCAGGAGGCCTGCAGGTGTTTGACTCCAGTCCGACTGCTGCCAGAGGACAGGCGTGCAAGAGCCTGCCTGGCACTGTGCCCGCTCACTGCTGTTCGGGGATTCATGGTATCAAAGGCTGTCGGGGTGGTAGGAGATTCCTAGGCGAGAGACGCTGCGACGTTACGCCTCCCAAACAACTCTGAACACACGAGCAAAGGATTCCACCGGCTCTGCAAAGGAAATTGGGCTGTGGAGGGCGGTCCGGATCAGGTCCTCACTGACCTACTTGGTGCCAGTCCATCAGCTTCAGTCAGCAGGGACCAGGCAAGGGACAGCTCTTGTAGCGCAGACTCCCACAAGGTTCTCTGAAGTGACCAGTGGTGCCAGCTCCAGGATTTGGGAACCAACAGCTAGCCCTTGCCTTGCCATGGGTCTAAAAGCTGCGCCCCCCCTGAGATCCCGGTGTTTGGGGCACACAGGGAGAGCCCGGGGAGGTGCCAACCTTCAGAGATAAGGCAGAACAAAGAGGGTGCCTGAGAAAGCAGCTGCCCAGGGGCAGCAAGGCCAGCGCAGGGTCTGGTTCCCTGGGTGAAAGGGCTGAAGCTGTGCCAGAGGGGTTGTCCTGCCCTGCCCATACCCCAGCCAGCCTGAGCTTGGGTGGCTCCAGGGATGGAGCAGCCCGGTCCAGGGGTCCCCCAGCCCTTGCTCCTCCTGCCCAGCCTCCCTCTGCCCTTCTCCAGCTCCAAACCATTACATGCAGCAAGGGAAATGCTCATTCCCGGGTGAAACACAGAACCCAAGAGCACTGCAGGTGATTAAACTAGGAAACCCGAGCTGGATCACTGAACATCGCGGAGCGGGAGGAAGCAACCCCAAACCACCCGTCAGCCCGGGGACAGAGCAACAATAACATCCTGAAGGCCTCACCAAGACAAGAATCACAAGCTACACCCCAGCTGACCCCACCTCACCCCGGGCCATGGCTAGCAAAAGCGGCTCCGTGGCTGGCAGGGTAGGGGTGGAAGCATCCGTACAGGGGGCTGTCCCCCTGCCTACCACACCACAGCAGCGGCTGGGAAGAGCTCAGGAGAACAAGAGGCCCCGGCAAAACAAGGGGACGTTCTTCTCCAGAGAAGCTGGGGAAGCGTTCGACTCCTCTGCCTGGAAAGAAACCCGCGCCGTACGCTGCCCAGTTAATCCCTGTCTTCGTGTTGTACCTCAAGGTCAAGCTGTACCGCCCAGAGCGCAGGGGAAGCAGCAGGACTTGGCTGTGATACCGCAGAGGGGAGGTTTTACTGAGGCTGCTGGACATCAGCACAGCCTGCGGTCCCCTCCGTCTGTCCAGGCCTCACTGCAGCGGTCTCCCTGGGCAGCCTCCACGGGCTGCAGCCAGGCAGGAAACGCTTTTCCCACCCCACAGACACCCTCCTGTTCTGCATCGGGATGAACCCGAGACCCCTCGGCGCTGCTCGCCTGTTTTCTGAGGAAACGAGCCCCCTGCAGCTCCGCATCCCCTCCCGGACAGCCGGACAGTCCTAATCAGCCTGACAACTTCAGCTGAGCCCAACAGGCTCCACCAGGTAAAGGCACCAGCTCTGCTGCGCTCCCACAGGCTCCTGGAGCAGGCAGCTCAGAAGGGAGACTCAGATCACAGTAGGGAAAGAGGCTCAGTCCTTCAGACACCAGAGCACACATGCGGGAGCTCCGGTCCCATCCGAAACCAGCTGCTCAGGCCACCGTGCCTCGCTCTGCCCCGCTGGGGCATGGGAGGACAAAGCTCAAGTGCAAGACTCGCTTCCTCCTGGGCACGGTTCTGGGTCTGGGCACCGGTCAGGGGCCGCTCTTTTCCAGCGCCCATCTCAGAGGATCTTGCAAAGGCCCTGGGGCAAAGCCCCGTCCAGCCCAGGTTTGCACCAGGCTCTGCAGAGGAGCCTTTCCCAACGCATTTTTCCTGTCTGTAGCCACCTCAGAGTCTTCACCAGATCTCTGCAGATGGAGTCTCAGAGCCTAATCACGCATCCCAGCCTCCGCTATCAGCCAGGCAGGTCCAGCCCGAAGGTCAGAGATAAGCTAAAGGGCCTTTCGTGCTCCGGCCTCCCTGCCTGCGGCTCCCTGCCTGCGTTTCTGAGAAGCCAGCTGCCCTCCAACAGAGCAGAGATGACAACTGCACGGGGACGGTGACTGATAGAGCTTCAGTAAGGCCTTGGCACCATCCTTTGATGCCCGGGCAGGAGGGAGAGGCTGCCCAAAGGTACTGGCAGGCTGATACCCCAACATACAGAGAGAGCCAAGCGCCATGAAGCGCAGGGAAGAGCCCGTGGTGCCTTCAGGGGGAGGCGATCAGGCTGCCTGCGGAGCGATGTCCCGACACAGGAGAACCTGCCCGTGGCCTGCAAGAGCTGCAGACGCACAAGTGCACCTGAGCTGCAAACTGCAGCCTGGCAGGGAGGTCTACAGCCAAAAGGAGCACTTAAAGAAGATGGGATTCGGCACAGAGCCTCTGACTCAGCCCCGGCCTGGGCAGCCCGTGCCGAGGCCTGAGGACACTTGAGTGAAGAAGTTTCCCCTCCTGTCCAACCTAACCCCCCCTGGGGCAGCCTGAGGCCGTTTCTGGGCCTGATGATGGGACGGGACAGGACAGCTACTGGGGAGCAGCACTGGAGGGCCTGTGCACCTACTGCTGAGCTGAGCTAAGATAACCTCCTGCTTTTAATCAGCCAGACGTGAGAAGGTACCTGGGTGAGGGTGGACGCAGAAGCCAGCTCACGGCAGTGAATCACACCTCCCTGCGCCTGGGTATTTTGAAGTGTGCCCGACTTTATTTCCATGGCAGCTGCTGCCAGCTGGCTCCCAGCTCAGGCCAGTAACTGCAGCTCTGGAAAATCCCATGGCTGCAGTCTAACGCTGATGAAGGAGTGAATACCTGCTGAGTGCTTTGATGATGCACACTGCTCAAGGAGCCGGTGCCACAGCTTCTGCCGAGGAAAGCACACGGGATGCAGGTTTAGCTGACAGCTGGAACAAAGCAGAGGCTGCTGCCCGTCGGGCTGCCAGACCCCTAACCCTCGCTCCAGAGGTGAGCCAGGGTGTCCAAGCACAGATACACCCATTCGTGTTCATTCCCGGAGGGCTGAGAAACCACGATTTGCTGAGGTTCTGCAGGACCCTCAGCAAGCAGACTCCGTGCACCGTGCCTCAGTTTCCCCCCGTAGCACTCTGCTGCGGATGGAATCCGGCATTCGCAGCTCTCAGCAGTCCTCCACTCCGGGTGTTTGTGGCTTCTGTTTGTTGGCTGCTTTGTTGTTTTGCGGGTTTCTCTGAAATTCTTGACTGGGCACATAAACACCAGCAGCCCAAGGCTACGCTGCAGCAAGGCAAAGGCCTGTGGCTTTGATTTACGAGGCTTCCACTCAGTTCAGTTTGCCTCCCCCTGCAGTTCCCATGGGAAAAGTTGCTCCGCACTTCCTACCCCAAATCCCGGTAGGGAACGTCTGGGAGCCGCGGGGGAGCCGGCTCTTTCTGCCCCAGCGACAGTTCTCTCAGCAGAGCGAGCTGGACGCCGTGCTCGGGCCCGCTGCCGCGCTGGAAGTGCTAGAGGCAGAGGCGGCAGGCTCACAGGGAAAGCAGGTGTGGCGACCAGGTTCAACACCTCGGCTGTCCAACACCGTTCACCGAGCAGAGCGGGAAGGCAGCGCGTGCGAGCGCCGGTGGAGAGCATCCCGCCCGCCCGCGGCGCCCATCACCGCGCACACGGGCTGCTGCGCCACAGCCCACGCGGGCACTGAAGCACCCAGGCCCAGTTTGCTCCCAGGAGAAAGGCCGGTGACTGGGACTGGACTAGAGATTGCTGGGTGGAGCCCCAAAGCCTCCTCTAAACCACCGAGTCTCTGTCCCAAGCTTTCTGCTTTAAAATGCATCCATCCTCTTCCGCTGGAGCTCCCTGCATCCCCTACATCCACTCTGCCCTGCTGCCTGTAGGTGCAGTGCCCTGTAAAGCCAGGCTGCTGTAGCCCGGGGCTCCTACAGCAGCCAAGGGAGCTGCAGGAGCCTCCACCCTTAGTATCTGCCCCTGTAGCAGTGACTCAGTCTCCTGCCAGGGCAGCTCCCTTCTGCAGCTGTATCTCTGTCCCCGCTGCTGCTGCTCTGTTGTGAAGTGATGCCAAGTGTCTGCATGAAGTGCTCCAGGGCGGAGATTATGATCTATCTGAAAGAGAGGGGAGACCAAGCCACCCCAGTGTCAGCTACTGCTGTGAACACAGCAGCCAGAGGCACCACGCTCTGGAAACTCCTGCTTGGGTCAGTCACTTCACTCGGCTGTGGATGGCAGCAGACCTTTCTGAGGCTGCCTGTTAAAGCTGACCCTAATCAGGAATAAACTGTAGACCAGGGAGCGTTCAGGCGGCCTTGTGACCCTGCCTCGATTCTCCTACTCGATAGGGTCAGGAGATGCTGCAACACAAAGGCCAGGCTCCTGTCTTCTGCAGGTAGAGCCACCAAATCCTCGACACCACCTTCCCTGATGGGAACACCAGAGCCCTCAGACCCTGCACGCCCGTGAGCTGCAAGGCTGGCCCACGACCAACGATGGCAGGGCTGCTTCACCTAGCCCTAACCCCTCCCTGTGCCACTCCTGGGCACCGGCAGCTGACGGCCAGCCACCAACGACGGCCAGACCGGGCCGATGCCTGCCCCAGGTTATACCCTTGGGACCCCACGGATTTGAGGGCAGCGCGAGGAGCCCCACAGCATGCAAATGTTTCTTTTTTAACCTGCGCCCCATGTGAAGAAGCATTCAAAGTGTTTGTTTACTTCCTGTGCAGCACCAACCTAAGCAGGAGAAAAACAGAGGCCCCGCAACGATCTCTGCTCACCTGCACAGATTGATGGTTGGATGCACAGCTGAGAACTACAGCGGTGCCCCGGAGCAGTCTCCACTCCCCACCTCTCAGCACTTCTTGCACCTGCGGCTCTGTCCCCGCTAAACCCGTGCGGGCACCCAGTGCCCGGGAGCGTGCGGCCCGCTGCACAGGCGGGCGATGCTTTGAGCTAACCCTGCCGAGCACCACGCTGGAGCAGAAAGAGCTATCTGAGAGCCCAGAAGGGCTGCTGTGCTTAGAGGCTCCCCACATCTAATGGTTAACCCTTTGGCTTTGCACACCCACAGCCTCAAGGAGCTCGAGCAGTTGCATCAGTGCTGACAAACAGCTGCGAGCGGGGCACAACACCAGCGTGGCACAAGAGACGTTACTCAACCAACCTCGGGGGGGGGGGGGGNGGGGGGGGATGCCCTGCTCTCACTGGCACAGCTATGACCACCCAACGCTTTCCCTGCTCTCAGACTCCACCAGCTCTCTGGGTGTCGGCAGCACCGTGATGCCACGGGCACAGCAGACAGCGCTGGCATTGCGTCCTTCCCTGCAGCAGCCAAGCCAAGCCACACGGGGCAAGTGACCTGTCGACTGGTACCACAGGGTCCCAGAATCGTTTTGGTTGGAAAGGCCCTGTAAGTCCAGCTGCTTCCCCAGCACTGCCCGGTCCCACTCCCCTTGCCTCTCACCCCACATCTCCACAGCTTTGCAACCCACCCAGACATGGGTGCTCCCCAGTGCCCCCGGCCAGGCCTCTTGTCTGTTCCAGACCACCTCTGCGGGAAACACTCTTCAGAATATCCAGCCCGAACCCCCCTGCTGAATCTGAGGCCGTCAGGGCTGGAAAGGTGGCTGGGCAGCCCCTGCAGGCTCTCTCCTGAACGAGATAAGAGAAAACTGCTGCCCGAGCTCCTGGGTGAAGATGGGAAGTGTCACCTCCGCAGCTGAAGAGCCTGGGGAAACCTCTGCAAAGTCTGAGCCTCTGGGGTATTTCCCACGGAGGGGCTGTGCCGGGCTCCGACTGCCCAGGAAGAGAAACACCCCAGGAGAAAGGAAGAAAGGACAGACCTGCTGTCTCTACAGAGACAGGCTCAGGCTGGAAACCCAAAGAGGGCTGGTGTGGAAGGTGCTTTCCACAGGCCTGGAGTCCATCTGTGCCTGCCCAGGCCCAGCTCCCCCATAAACATGTGTCTGGAAACATGAGCTGGTCCGAGGGGCACAGAACCCCTGCACACTCCGGGCTGGGAAGGACCGCGGGAGGAAACCTCAGCCGTGTATGGAAAGGGATCACAGCCCTGGGTTACAGTGGGTGGATTCACGGATGTCTTTGGGTGAAGAGGGACCTGCTCGTGCCAGCAAAATGCTGTGGTGCACAGAGAGGGGCAGATGGATCCATCTGCACAGGGATACACTGCTCCTCACCTCTCCTGCTGGTGGTGGGCTACAAGGCCACAGGGGATGCAGCTCATGTGGGCCTCAGCAGGTCTCAGCACTGCAGCAGGCACAGGCAGAGGCACCAACAGTTACTCTGGTGCTTTGCATGAGGAGTTTGACCCAGGCCAGGGACAGCTGACCCCTGTACACGGGGAGAGGGCAGCGGCGACACCGCCGCCAGCAGCAGGAGGCACACGCAGCAGTGATGGCCCACAAAGAATACAACAGGCCCCTTCATCTCACTGAACCCTGGGGCTGTTCCCTGCCCCAAACCCCCAGTTCCCTGAGCTGTGCCTTCACACTGCCCGTGCAAGGAGGGCCCTGCCTAAACGCAAGGACACAAGGCAGCACCTCCTGCATCAGCTCCGACTTCTGCTCTCACATAGGAAGTTGATCAAAACCTCACTCGGTTGCAGAAAGAAAAATCAGATTTCAAAACTGCTCTCGGAAGGCTCCCAGGGCCCCGGCATTAACCCTTTGCAGAAGGCAGGTCTCAGCCCAGCTGCACCCGCGGCTGGGGCCGACACCAGATCCCTGGGTCCTGCCCTGCCTGCTCTGAGGGGGGTTCTGATTTTCCCCCCGCTGTTGCTCGGGCTCCGTCGTAACTTCTATCTGTCGCTTCTGCCCTGGGACCTATCGCATGTCAAACCCGCTTTCATCGATAACCAGGCCGAGGGCGGAGGGAAGGGAGGAAGGGAGGGTTGGGAGGAAACCTGCTGCTTCGGTTAGCCTGCTGCGAAAGATGAGCAAAAGGGGAAAGAGAAACTCGGAGCTAGGTCAGACGGCACAACCCTTCGCTCTCACACTTGGCACCCGGGGCGGGGGGGATTCACCCCCGGCTGACCGCACGGGCTTTCCAAACTCTGGGAGCCAGCCCCCAGATCCGCACAGGAAGGCCAAGTTTCGCCTCCTGTGGGCCTTGTGCATCCTCCCCTCCTGCCAGGATGCTCCGAGCGCGACCTGAGAATCAGTGCTGCAGCCGGGCACAAATCCACAGGGACCCGCGTAGCCGCAGCCCAGCGGGATGGGGCTGCAGAGGGGCAGCTCAGCTCCCCAGACTCCAGCAGGGGAACGCACTGACCCTCGCTGAAGAAACCACTGAAGACACGGGACAGCCCTGTCAAGGCAGAACTGAGCTGCTCCTGCAGGCAACCTGTAACACCCGGGCAGGGGGGCCTGCTTGTAGGACGGGAGATTTCCTACTTCCTCGCTTTCGGGAGGCAGCTGAGGCACTGGATTTGTCTCACCTCCCACTGTCCTCCTCCAGATGCCCCTCTGGAAGCCTCCCGCCACAGGATGAACCTGGACAAAGCCTCTCTGCCAGCCCTAGCTGCACCAATCTCCCACTGCACCCAGAGGCAGCCGGCAGAAAACCTCTGCAAAGGGTCCCAGCCCCTGGAATTTGCAGGCTGCATTTCCAGCCATCTGTCCCACCCAGACAGGATCTGGGCAACTGGTTTCCCCCCTCATCAGGGGCTGTGGATCTCCCGGTCCTCCCGCATGCGTGGCCTGACCCAGAACGGGGCACGTGGGCCGGGGGAAGCAGGTGCTCTGTGCTTCCCACCCCTTTCCTCCTCTTTGCTCTCTGAGCCCTGTATCAGTCTGTGATTAAACAAGCCTGTTTAACGGCCGCAGCCAGATGTGCGGACCCCTTCACTCGTGGCAGGAGGAACAAAATGAAGCGTGGTGACAGTTGTCTGCACGTGACAGGGGGCCTGCAGCCCTCCGCATCCCCTAAGCGCACGGGCCATGAGAACTCAGTGTATCAGACCTTCAAAGCCTTCAGCACGTACCCCAAAATAGAGCCCACTGTCTCCGAGGCTGAGGAAATGCTCTGCCACAGGCCCTCCCTCTAACGCGGGTGCAGGCCTCAAGGATCTGGCCCAAGGAGACTTTTCCAGCACAGACCTGCTGTTTCCCACCTCCACGAAGCAAAACAAGTCCCTCTGTCTTGGAGACCCCCCCATCTCTCCAGTCACACTGCGTGGTTCCAAAGCCACAGAAAACTTGGTCCACATCCGCCCCTGGAGCAGCCTCCCCTGCTGCCAGCCCAAGAGCCTTCTCTCCCAAACAAGTCTGTCACCCCGAGCCCCAGCAGAGACCCTCTCCGTGTCCTACTGCCACCTCCCCCAGGAAGATGAGCAGTTCTTGGGGCGACATCAGCACCCTCTTGGCTCGACAGACATCCTCACAGCCAAACCCCAGTGTCACTCAGAGGAAAGCTTTGTTCAGAGCTGCGGGGCCACAATCACTTGTGCCTTTTTAAACTTGCATCTCCAGGATGGGGAATACTGTGGGATTGCCCAGCCCACCACTGCTAGGTGGGACCATCACGGGAGCCAAGGCTACAGTGCCTAGGGAGCTGCACAGCAGAGGGCCAGGCCAGAAACTCAGCCAGGGCAAGTTAACAGAAGTTACGGAGAAAACCTCAGACCGAGACAGGAAGAGGCTGAGATGGGAGGGAGGAAGGAAGGGAGATGGTATCTGTCCCCATGCCCACTGTGGGGAGGTGGGCAGACGGAATGAGCTGCGAAGCCTATCACTGCCTCCCAGCTGGTGCGGACCCCAGAGACAGGCTGTGGGTCACAGCCTGCCGAGGACAGGGCTGTCACATCTGTGCAGCTTTATCAGCGGCTGCTGCTTCTCTCTTTCTGTCTTGCTCCAAGCTCTCCATTTCCAAAAAGGGTGGAAGATGTCACAGAATCAGCAGTGCATCCTGAACAGCTGCTGCCGCCCACTATCTCTGCCTCACCCCTTGCCTCTCGCTGCCTCTGAAGCCCCCAGAGAAACAGTCTGCCCTGCCTGGTGAATAAGAGGGGCCCAAGGGCTGACATTACAGCAGGAGTCCAGAGGACTGCAGATACCTGGCGGGATTCAGCTCCTGTGGAAGGAGCTCTTTGGAGGAAAGTTTCCTCAGCTCAGGTTTATCCACGACAAGTTCTAAACTCAGCTTGAATCTGTTGAAGAGGGTGCTGGCCCTAGATGCTCCCTGCCAGGGAAAATGTGGGCAGCTCTGACAGAGGTGCAGATGTCTCCAGCCCATCCCCATGCCTGCGCAGGGAGAAGCAGGATTCCTCCTCACACCCCTACCCCAGAAAGGCAACACCCTCCATGTGGTTTCCTGAAGTGACAGCAATACTTGTCACAGGCAGCACTGAGAAACCCAGACACGGTAAGTGGCCAACCCTGAGCCACGAGCGGCCTGTGCCCGGGGTGGGGGGAAGGCTGTCACCCCGTGGGGCTGGCAGCAGCACCTTACTCTGTGCAAAACATCAAAGGCACGCAGTGCGGCTCGGAGCAGTAGCCAAATCATCACCATCCGTTGACAAGGCAGGAGAAAGGCTGGTGCAGACGAGCAGAGGCCGAGCATGCCACTGACTCTCCCAACACCTCTAGGGATGTCTGGATTTACAGCATCCCTGATGGGAAGAGACTGCATCAATGGTTGCTACATCCAGCACCTGACATGGCCACAGCGGCTGCAGTTTGTCCAAAGCAAGGACGGGAACCCAACTGACAGCCTGCAGGTAACACTGGGCAGAGAACTTGTCCTCCTCTCCAGTGCACAGGGAAGAGGAGGGCCAGTTGCATCCCCTAAACCTGGCAGGGTTCTTCTGCCTGCTCTCCCTGCAAACACATCTGCCGTTCCTCAGAAAATGAAGTTCATGCCCAACTGGCTGCACAAAATCAGACCTCACCCTCCTACCCACCACCTCAGACTGAGAAGAGCAGCCACTGAGGCACTGAGAGGGCAGGATGAGGTGACCGGAGATCTGCAGCGGTTCTGGTCAGTGCTGGCTCTGGACAGCCTGGGGGTGTGGGTTTACATGCCTGGTGGATTAACCACGGCACTGACTCAGAAGAATGACTGTAATCTGTGGAATGGGAAGGAACAGTCTTCACATCAGCTAAACAGTGTCGAAAGAAAAAGCCCAGCAACCACTGATGACCCCAGGCCTGTCTGTGAGTGCCGAGGATGCTCTGACATTCCAGCTCCTGGCATCCCACCGCTGCTGTAAGCTCATCACGACAGAGGACAGCTTGCAGAACAAGACACTGGGTGGGGGGAGAGCCAGGGACACTTCAGGCTCTACATCCAGCACCAGAACCTGCCCTGTAGCACAAGCCGGGAAGAGATACTGGCCCCAGCTGTGCCCGGCTGCAGGGGAGCTGGCTATACACCCCTCATTCTGGGTCTAGCTCAGCAGCTTGCAGGAGAACCACAGCACCACCTTCAGAACGGCAGCGGGTCTCCAGCGGAGATGTTTGGGAGCACAGTGCACCCTTGAGGAGGCCCACGGCACCCCGGTTTCACCAGCTGCCCTGCACTCCTGGCACCTGCACCAGGCCCTGTCCCTGTCTGAGCACAGAGCCCCCGGCCACCAGATAACCACAAGGTGTTGACAGGCCTGACTGAAGAGCCCCAAGCTTTCCCCTGAGGAATCCCACGGCTAGAACAACTAACTCGTGTGCCGAGATGAGTTTTGAATCCCAGAGTCTCTTCTCCCCCCCCTGTGCACGAGACCTTCATCTAAAAGGTGAACGGGAACTCCAGACGTGCCCCCTTGGCACCACCCCGAGCTCATCCACAGCCCCACGTGTGGCTACGGGCCCGGGCAGGGCAGCGCTTTCTGCCAGGGGCCAGCCAGCAATCTGCAGGGGTTCTCTCCTCCTGGAGAGGCTTTCATCACCACCACTCCTGTGCATGGGCAACACCACCGCCGGCTCAGAGCGGAGAACGACACTAATAAATGACACTCCTCAGAACAGCAAATAGAGTCACCGCCAACAGCAGCCGCGCAGCTCCGAGCAGGCTGTGCAGACAAGCTTTCACTTCCACGGGGCCTAAGGCACAGCATCCCAGAGTGACTGAGGCTGGCAAAGCCCTCTGAGCTCCTCCAGCCCAGCACAGTCCCTAACAGCACCCCAGGGCACCCAGGGCCACAGCCAGGCTGTCCTTCAACACCTCTAGACACGGGGACTCCCCCACTGCCCTGGGCAGTCCAGTCCAGGCTNAGCTCCCTCAGCCTCTCCTCATCAGTCTTCCCCTCCAGTCCCTTCCCCAGCCTCGCTGCTCCGCTGGACGCACTCCCTCCCTCCCTCCCTCCATCTCTTTCTTGAAGCAAGGGGCCCAGCACTGCCCCCAGGACACAAGGGGAGGCCTCCCCAGTGCCCAGGACTGGGGGGGAATGATGTCCCTAGTCCTGCTGGCCACACTAGTGCTGATCCCAGCCAGGATGCCCTTGGCCTTTGGTGCCACCTGGGCACCCTGCTGGCTCCCGTTCAGCTAGCGGTTACTGTGGCCCAAGTGTAGGACCGGGCACCTCACCTCGCCGAATTCCCATCCTGTTGACCTCGGCCCACTGAGCCAGCCTGCCCACGCAGGGCAGCATCACCTGGGGAAGAACACAGATGCAACTCCCAAGCACCCTCAGGTGGGAGTTTATCGCTTCCCTGCCCCGCAAGCAAGCGCTTGGGACTGTCCAAGCGTGAGACAAACCCCCCAGGTCTGGGCAGTCACGGACTCTGGGGGGCTGCTGGCGCTCGCAGCAGCGGGCAGGAGGAGGGAGGGATCCGGTGGCACCCTAGAGCTGCAGGGAGAGAGTCCAGAAGGGGTCGCGGCTGGCGGTTCGGTAGCTGCCCGAGGCCCTAAGAGCTTTGGTCACAACGTGCCCTCTGCTGGCACCTCAACCCCCACTGCGTCTGTTCGAACAGGGTGCAAGGAGCATCAGCCAGGCTTCCCCGCCGGGATGGCGTCAGGAGCACCGGCCAGCTGTACCCCCGCAAGGGCCGTACTCTTCTTGCCCGGGGTCACACAGCTGTGCAGTGGAAGGCACCTGGGCATCCTCCCTCATCCCTCTGCTTCTAACAACCTGCACCTGATTCAGAGCAAACCCCCCCGAGCTTGTTTTCTTGTCTCAGTCCGATCCCAGCGTGAAAGCCTTCTGTTGTTGTTACTGCTAAACAGCGGGGGAAGGAGAGGAAAGGCTCCGCTCCTGGGGACAACATAAGCAGCCGCAGCTCCCTGCCATGGCCTCACCACCTGGTAGCTTTCGTTTTGCTGCCAGACAACCAATTTCCCAGCACTCGGAAGGAAGCCACCGCGTTCTTCCAGCAGCAGCATCGCTTCCCTCTTCACATGGGCTCCGAGCAGCCAGAACGCGAGATGCAAGAAACTCTTAGATCCTTAAATAACTGGACCTTTGTATTCCCACCCTGCTGGTGGGGAGCTGTAAGGGAAGGATTAGGTGCCCACCCACCCCATTAAAAGAGACGCTACATCCTTAACAGTAGGACTGCCTGCAGCTCTGCGGAGCAGTGGCTCTGGATACTCTGCCTGTGACAAATCTGAGACTCCACTGCTCTGGGAAGAGCTTTCCAGGGGGACCCCGCCATCAACGAGAGGATTCTGATGTCAGATGTGGCTTTTTATCAGCTCTGAAAGCATCTCCCAAGGAACCCCAGAACTTACGGGTGTGGAAACGAAACACAGAGGAGGAGAGCACAGAGCAGGAAACAAACACAGCTCCCCAGAGGAGGAGGCAGCAGGCACAGGAGCAGCAGACCCTGCCTGGTGGTAGGTCTAAATAAGAACTGCTCCCTCTCCCTGCACAGGGGTCCCCAACCCAATCCCTCGCAGCCTTCCACAATTGCTTCCCCACCCATTGCCTGGAATTGCCATAAGAGCAACTGCAGATCAGGTTAATTCAGACCTTCTTGGGGTACTGCAGGGCACTGATCAGTCTGGGACTCCTTCACTTTCGGCTCAGCCCAAGCCTGTCTCTGCAGCAGCAGTGCAGCATTACCTTCAGTCTGGTCCTACCAGAGTCCACTCCCCACTCAACGAACCAGGGCCAGACACTTCTCAATAGCTACCCAGCAACCTGCGACCTTCCAAAGCCAGTACTCACATTTCCTCTCTTTTACCTTCAGCTACACCAGCAGCTGACTCGCTAGCACGCACAACTCCATGGGTTCCATGCCTGGAAGCCACAAGGGCTCAGCATCTGTGACCAGCTCTACACACCTCCTTACCATTCCTGGGGGCTCAGAGCCCCCCGCCCTACCTCCTCTGTCTGCAGAGACAGACCTCCCCCAGAGGGATGGCAAAGTGGCTGCCTCATGGCTTGGCAGAATGCTGACACCCTGGGAATTCACACAGCAGCACTAACACCCGACACAACCAATGAGACAGCCTTCTGCCAGCAGCTTGGCTTGACCCCGAGCACATCAGATGTACAATTGCCCTCCAGAACACATTCCCAGTCTCAAAGTGTTGCCTCCTACCTTTGACGATCAAGAGGTTCGCTTCTGTGGGTGCGCTGGCTTCGAACAGTCAGGCCTCCACCTTCCTCTGCCTCCTCATTTTCCCTATCAGTTAACAGGCTGTGCTGCTGTTGTTGTTGAAAAGCCAACAGCGTGTGGAAGCTGCACTGCCACCCAAACCAAGTGAGATCAGGACCTTTCAATTCCCAGCTGTTGTTTACATCACTGTTTTTTTCTCCTCTCGCCCCTCAAATGCAGTAATTGGCTCTCACAATGTTCTTGCTCTCCCACACGTGTACTGCAACAGGAAGCAAGTGGTGGGAGTTGTAGCAAGGGGGTTTCCTGTTCTGGAACACTACACTGACACCAAAGCTTTGATCAGAAGATCTCAGTGTTCGAGCAGCTATGCTGAGGTGCAGCTGAAAGAACACCGTGCTCTCACCAGGAGAGCCGGATGCGCTCCCACGGTTAGGGGGCTCCTGGTGGTGATGTGAAAAATAGATCCATGACTGATGTGCAATCAGCACTCAAACAGGGGCAAGCTGTTTCTGTAATACAGGTGCGTGCACAGCTGGGAGCTGGGTGGTGCCCCCCACACCAGCTCTAGCCATTGCCTTACAGAGCCTGTTCTATAGGCCAAAAAAGCAAGTTTACCTTACAATAGGTGAATGCAAAAATGCAAACCCGCTCTAAGAATGCTGATCATTGTCTAACCCAGGGCTTACACCTAGGAATACTGAAGCCGGCTGAGTGTAAAAATCAAAGATGCTCGAGGTTAAAAGAAAGCCCTCTGAACAGCACAGAATGAAAGGAGCTCAGAGCTTCCCCAGTGCCAGCTCCCTGCCATGGGCAGCAACACCTCTCACCAGAGCAGGGTGCCCACAGCCCCAGCCAACCTGGGCCTTGGACCCTGCCAGGAATGGAGCGGCCACAGCCCCCTCCCAGGGAGGGGGTCTCCGCCTCAGAGCTCAATCTGCTCTCTTTTAGCCTGAGCCCAGCCCCAGAGCCCTGCAGAAAAGTCTCTTTCTAGCTTTCCTGAAGTCCCTTCAGACACTGGAAGCTGCTCTACGGTCCCCCCGGGGCCTCCTCATCTGCAGGCTGAACAGCCCCAGCTCCCTCAGCCTGTGCCCAGAGCGGAGGGGCTCTCTGGAACCCTCTGCTCCGCTGCTCCTCTCACAGCGGGGACGCGGGGCTCGGTTTTCACTCTAAAATCCCCCAGCGAGGAGACGGCCCGGGAGGCCCGCGCCCGGCACCGGGCACCGCACGGGAGGACTGGCAGCTGCCCCTCAATCCCACAATGCTCCGCGCGCCGGCCCCGCCCCGCCCCGCGGCACCTGGCGCGTGCGCGCAGCCTCCTATGGCTCCAAGATGGCCGACGCGGCGTCCGGTAGCTCCAGCACGGTAACGGCGGCGATTGGCCGGGCCGCGGGGGCCTCTCACGGCGCGGGGGTTTCTTATAGCGGGGGCTGGCGGGGCCGTCCTGACCCGCAGCGTCTCGATCCTTCTTGGGCACCGGAGTGGCCGCGGCCTGTGCGCTGTTGTAGGGCCTGGAGGCGGAGGGAAGGGGAGCGCTGATTGGCTGCATGGCCGCAGCGAGGCGGGGCGAGGCGGCTGGGCTTGATTGACGTGGTATTTCCCGCTAGGATTGGTCGGCGAAGGGGCAGCGGGGCGGGGCTATGCGAGTTTTTGAGGGAGTCTTAAAGGGGCCGCGACCCCCGAAATGGCGCCTGCAGCATCGTGGGTGTAGTGTACGCGTTTGCGGGTCAGTGTGTGCACGTGTGACATGCGTGTGCACGTGTGACATGCGTGTGCACGTGGCTAAAGATGTGCGTGCACCTGTACTGGTGTGTGTCTGTGCATGCACACGAACCCGTGGGACCCAGTGGGGCCACCCAGAGGTGCTGAGGGAGCTGCTGGAGGTCCTCGCCAGTCGGTTGCCATCACTCGCCAGCAGCCCTGGCTAACTGGGGGGTCCCAGCTGAGTAACGGACCTGTCTGGATGGCCAGGCCCAGAGGGTCGTGGTGAATGCCGTTAGGCCTGGCTGGGGACTGGCCACACATGGTGTCGCCAGGGCCTCCCCAGGGCAATGGGGGAGCCACCATGCCTGGGGGGGTTGAAAAGCTGTGCGCATGTGGGGGACGGACGGGGGTTAATGGGGTCCTGGCAGCTCTGGGGGCAAGGCTGGGCTCTGTGAGTCCGTTTGTTCCGTTGCTCTGCGCTGTGTCTGTGAGTCTGTTCCTCTGTGTGTGTGCGCATGCATGCAGGGGGGACAGGCACAGCCCCGGTGCTCGGCCCTGCTCAGCGTCACACAGTTCATCCTAGGAGAGTGCTGGGGCGATCAGTCTGGCAGCAGGGTCATGCCCTCACCCTTCCTCGTACCTGCTCGTGGAGTCTTGCTGCTCTGTAGGTGACTGGAAGTGGTTTCAGTCCTTTGAGCTCTTGCTTTGGGTCTGTGTTCGCAGAGGTCAGGCAGCAAGCTTGCAACAACGCCTGCAGATAACTACTACCTGGCTCGGAGGAGAACTCTGCAGGTGGTGGTCAGCTCCTTGCTCACTGAAGCTGGCTTTGAGAGCGCCGAAAAGGCCGCAGTGGAGACGCTGACAGAGATGCTACAAAGCTGTGAGTATCCGGGAAAGTTGCCCGGATCCCCTGAAGTGTCTCTGTTTTTCATGTCGTCTTTCACTCTTTCATTGCCAAATGTACAGAAGACTCACAGCATCACAGACTGGTGGGGGTTGGAAGTGGCCTCTGGAGGTCACCTAGTCCAGCCCCACTGCTAGAGCAGGGTCTTCAGATGTTCTCACATCTCTGAAGCTACAGGTGTGTCATCACTGCATGAATCAAGTGTGTGGTGATGGTCTTGTTTGTCCCCCAGATATTTCTGAAATGGGAAGAAGTGCAAAGTCCTACTGTGAACACACAGCCCGAACGCAGCCTACGCTCTCTGATATAGTGGTTACTCTGGTGGAAATGGGTGAGTAGCTGACAGTCCCACTAATTCCAGTGTTGTGATGCCCACGGCTCTGGGCCTCACATGTTGCAGGTACGGGCTGAGTGATTTTCTTCTGTAATCTGGAGACCTTGGGAGAATTCTGGAGAGGCCTCGGAGCATAGTCTTTTGACAGGGTAAACTCTGGGTGTGATTTGTGTTTCCCCTTCTGTATTTCAGGGTTCAATGTGGAAACGCTTCCCGCCTACGCAAAGCGCTCCCAGAGGATGGTCATCACGGCCCGTAAGTGAGGAATCCTCTCTCCTCTTGTGCAGGAAATTGGGAGTGAGGTGGCACTGCTCTCTGCTGGCATCCAGCGAGCCCCTGCTTGTCCGGGGGTAGATGCACTCCAGTGCTCCTGGAAGTGCAGTTTCAGGAGCCGTGGCCGTGGGTCCTGGCTCAGGGTAAACTGTAGAGTTACACCTGACCCTGGGCTGATCTCTGTGTGTGTGCTTTTCAAACGTAGCTCCTGTGACAAACCAGCCCGTGACGCCCAAAGCTCTGACAGCTGGACAGAACAAGCCTCATCCGTCCCACATTCCTGGCCATTTCCCAGAGTTCCCGGATCCTCACACTTACATCAAGACGCCAGTGAGTGACAGGGGTTTTTACGCCGTTTGTGGTCTGAAGTCGGTGACCCCGGGACCCTGTAGAAATGTTTTTGCTGCAGTGCTGGTGCTGTTTGTCCAAAGCATTTCCTTCTCCTGGCTCAGTGCAGCGCTCGTTTGCGCGTTGCCCTTGCTGGCATCTGCAGCTCCCTGGACAATCTGCCTGGCAAAGGTCAATGCTCGTGTGGAGCACCTGCATCCTGGTAGGGGTTTGGACCTCAGCGATCCGCTCGGCATCTGCTCACAGTTCTCTCTGTCACCTCCTTGCCCCATAGACGTACCGGGAGCCGGTCTCCGATTACCAAGTCCTGCGGGAGAAGGCAGCGTCACAGCGGCGCGACGTGGAAAGGGCTCTCACGCGTTTCATGGCTAAGACCGGGGAAACACAGAGTCTCTTCAAGGACGACGTTAGCACCTTCCCACGTGAGTCCTGTGGGACACGCAGTGCTGGAAGTGACGGGTATCTGCCTGGGTGTCGGCTGCATCCGAGCTCTGAGTGAGCGCGTTGTGTTTGCTCTTCCGAGGCACTGGAAGGCTGGGAAATCAGGAATGCTCTTTTGGAAAAGGGAAAGAGAATCAAAGCCAAATGGGAGGCTTCTACCCTCACCAAAGGCTCACTTGTGCTGGGAGAGAAGGCCTTGGTTGATAGGTGCTGAATTGAGAGCTCTCCCAAATAGGGAATGAGAGAGTGCCATCTTTGAGGGTCAGAGGGCTTTCCTGATCCCTGGGAGCAGCAGGCAGAGGGTGTGTGAGTCTGTGTCGAAAACCAGAAGCAGGGAAAGTTTTTGTTCCTAAGTAACTGGTTGACTTGGTGCTTCGTAATCTTGGAGCTGAGGTGTCCTCTCCCAGTTGCTGACCATGTCCTTCTCTGTCACAGTGATTGCTGCCAGGCCGTTCACTGTGCCCTACCTGACAGCTCTGCTCCCCTCGGAGCTGGAAATGCAGCAAATGGAAGAAACGGATTCATCTGAGCAGGATGACCAGCCTGACACCGAGAACATCCCCCTGCACATGGGCACGGTACAGCCCGCCTGGGCGATCCAGGGTCTCTGGGGACAGCTTGCTTACGCTTAGGAAACCTGGTTCTTGGCCGGTGTTCCCCATGGTTGGGCAGAGTGACTGGGAGACGGCAGAGTTGTTTGAGGTTTAGCTGGGTATAAGTGACCATTTTAGGGGATAAAGATGGTTCTAGGATCCCACACTGTTCCCACGTGTGTTAGAAATGGCACTTCCAGTGCAGCTCCTTGTGTGCCGCTCTTGTCCGTGGCTCTTGGCTGTGTGTTTTGCCTGTGGGTTGTGTGGTTTGAAGTTGGAAGCCTTGTTTAGCTAGAAAAACGTGAGCTTTTTGGGATTTTGGTTTATTTTTATGTGGCAGGACGATTCGGGACCTGAAAAGGAGAACTCTTCAGTGTTACAGCAGAACAACTCCCTGTCAGGCAGTCGGAATGGGGAGGAAAACGTGATAGACAATCCCTACCTCCGGCCAGTGAAAAAGCCCAAGATCCGCAGAAAGAAGTGAGGGGGAGCCAGCTGGCTGCTCAGAAGAAGAGGAAACTGGGGGAATTGACCTCTGCTGCTGCGGGCAAGAGGCGTGGAGCAAGGCAGGAGGGGCAGAAGAAGCGCCTCTCTCTGCCTCCTGAGCTCCGCTCTCCTGCTTTGCACTGCTCCCTCTTTCCCCTCTGCTCTCCCGCCGACTCGGAGTGGTCAATGCTCAGTTGCCTTAAAAGGAGAAGGCCACCGGGTTACGGATGGGAGTCGTCTCATTCGCTGTGCTCTGCTCTCGCTGTCGGTGGGCTTTACTCCCTGAGGAGACGGGGGGCACGAAGGTTCTCGCTGCTCCCAGCAGGCTCTGCAGAGCACAGAGGATTTCATTCGTTCGTGGTGGCCTGGCAGGCTAGAAGGAAAACTTGTGCAAGCAGCCCTGCCTGGCCTGATGATCTGAGGAGCGTGTAGGAACAGGCAGGAAAGCCCCAGAGAGGTTTGTGTCTCTGGGTTCTTGGCAGGTAAAGCAAACACTTTTCCTTTCTAAACTGGAGCCGTCTGAGGTGTTGGTGAGAGAGTGACGTGGAATACAGAGCTGAGCTGGCGTTTTGTTCTCGCTTCCCTGCCTGCAGCTGTGCTTCCACCTTGAAAGCACTGAGTGTGGTGCTTACCCTGTGCTGCTTGGGGATGGTTTTTACTGCTGTGAATGGCAAGAGGCAGCAGCTGCTGGGGGCTGTTTTTCAGCTCAGTTGTGAGTTTCAAAGCAGCACAACTCCTCTGAGAGCTCAGGCCTTGCCAGCTGCGTTGAAGAACGGTGGAGTCTGGGCTGAAGCTGTGCTGAGTGCAGTCTGCAGGGCTCTGCCATTGCTCCTTCGTTTTGTTTGCTCTCAGAAACAGGATTTACCAACACGAGTTGATCTCTGTTCCCTCCCCGTTATCTCCCCAGAGCAGACAACTGCATTTCATCAGTGAAAGCAGCTGGCGATGGGAGTCTGATTGGTAACTGAGTCTGGAGAGCTTTGCTTAGATTGTCATCCAGCCTTTGCTTAAGCAAAATACGGGTTAAATTTCTTGGGTGAAAGACCCGTGGAGTTTGGCCCGGTCTCCCAAGCACCTCCTGGGTGGAAATGTGCTGGGAGAGGCAGCAAAGCACCCTGCTGCAGGCTGCCAGACGGTCGTGGTTTCCCAGAGCAGCCTCTGAGTGTGCAGAGGCTGTTGCAGCCGCTGGGGAGATGAGTGAAGTGTTGCATCTTCACCTGAAGCATCCTCCCAGGCCTTCCTCTTGCCCCGTCACCAGGGCAGGAGGAAGATAGAGAGGAGTAAAGGCTGCAGTGAGAGCAGAGGTGTTGCTGCCAAACAACGCGAGACGACATCTGTGATCTCTAGTGAGAGAGTGCTGCATGTGCCACCGTCACTTCTGCTGGTGCCTTGGTTGTACAGAGGGGCTGAGTGTGAGTGTACATACAAAAAGATTTCTATCTGTTTTTACCTTGGATTGAGTGTTTTTCATAACGAGAAGACTCCTCGCTGGGTTAGGGGAAAAGAGTGAATGAGAACAGTGATTTCTATGTTCATAATAAATGACATTTTACCTCCTACAAGCAGAACTGGCTCAGTACCCAGAGGGTTAGGAGTGGAGAGGCGCCTGGGCAGAGCCTGAGGGTGTTTTCCATGGGGTCTGCAGGCGGTAGGAAGTCCTGTCCTTGCCGCTGCCCCTTCCTCTCTCAGTGCTTCACAAGGCACCCTGTCCTCACTGCCGTCAGCCTTGTCAAAGCTTCAGTAGAGGCTGGCTGCAGCCACGGGCAGAATGTGGTTGAGAAGCACTGCTGAATCGTGGGTGCTGCTTAGTTTTCCATCCTCTCTCACACCTTTATTTTCTCCTGATCAGGAATTCAAGACAGAGGAAGGTGAAGTACTCAGTGTCAGCTAGGAGGAAGCCTTAAACAGCCCTGAACCGCAGGACTCGGGACAGTAGAGTTTCCAGTGAGTTCACTCCTTTTCAGGGGTTTTACCAGAAGGGGCAGCTGCGAACGGTCCTTTCCAACAGCTGCAACAGCAAAGCAGTCACTTGTGGTTGGGAGGCAAGGAGCCAGAGTGCCTAGAGAGTTGTGAGCAGCTGTCGGGGCTCTGGGAGGGCTCTTAATGGCACAGAGTGGGAAACTGAAGGGTTCGGTTTGGTTTGGTAGCAGAGATTTGGCTACAGGAGCAACCTCAACAGCCACAGAGAATCTGGGAGCCTCCCTTGAGGCTGGTGGTTACAGTGAGGATGGATGTTGCCTGCTCTTAGTTTTCCCCTGAGGCTGAGTCGAGCCTGTGATCACACAGACCGCTCCTGCGCGTGGAGGTGTGTAAGCGTGTGTAGGAGTCCTGTGGGTTCCCCCCTCCTGTCACCTGGCCTTTCCAGCTCAGTGCTTTGTCTTCCCAAGGGTGTCTGAAGCTGCTTCTCTGCGATTCAGAGGCAGAGGGGACTTGCTGGCATTTTTAAGATGCCATTTGCTGTCAGGGGAAGGGCAGAAGCACACGAGACACTCACCTCTTGACTCGGGTAACAGCCTGGTCCAGGCAAAGGGCCTCCCTGATGGCTGGCTGCTGGATTTGCAGTCTGCCTGGGCCCTGATGGAGGGGGAACCTCTGCTCTTGACATGACCCAGGGGATCCTCTTCTGCCCCGCTGTGACACTGCGAGAGGGAAATGCTGCAGTGCAGGGGACCACTTGCTGCTTTGCGTAGAATCACCAGTTCCAGTTGGGCTGGAAGGGACCTTTGAGGGCATCTGGTCCAGCTGCCCTGCAGTGAGCAGGGCATCTTCAACTACACCAGGCGGCTCAGTTTTCTTCCTTCTTTAATGTCTGCTGCTTTCTGCCTCAGGCCGACCACCCCCTGGTCTCCCAGATGGGAACTGCCCCTGCCCTGGATATTTGCGAGGGATCTGCCCTTTGGACACTTGCTCCCTCCTGCCACAAAGGCTTCTTTGCAGGAAAACTGAGCAAAAGGAGTAATAGCAGTGGCACCAGTAGTAGGAAAGGTTGTTGGGGAGACTGAAGGCACCAGGGAAGCTGTGTGTGAAGGCACGCCCTCAGGCCGCAGCCCTCCCAGGGTCACGCACCTCACTCGGCTCCCAGCTCCAACCTCGCTGCCAGACGGTGCTGGTGTGTGCACTCCAGGTGCTGTAGACACGGAACAGGGCGTGCTGGCTGGAAGGCTGCTGGTGGAAGTGACTGAAGTGTGCAGGGAGAGGAGGAGGATTAATATCAGCCCTGTGGATTGAGCTCTGCTGGCTCCTGATCGGATGGGCTGCTGGTTTCACACCCGAGGCAGTAAGGGAGAGGCTCTGAGGGAAGGACGCTGAGGGTTGTGAACTGAAGACCCTGCGCTGTGATCTCTCAAGGCAGAGCCTGGTCTGCCCCACTCTGCTCTCGGTTTTTCCCTGCGCCTGGCTGTCACGAGAGGGCACTGAGCAACCCCTGGACAAAGACCAAAGCAGAGCTTGTGGACTCAGCCCTCCCTGAGCTGGGCTGTGAGGGTCGCCAGAGAGACGGGGAGGATCAAGACAGCGAGTGAGGCCAGGCAAACCAGGGAGGGCGGTGGCTTTTGCAGAGCACTTTATTGAACGGCTCTTATTCCATGGAATGAAATGGGGGGGGTGCTGGGCCAGCATGGGGGTCTTCACGGCCAGTTGCAGCAGGAGCAGCTGGGGTCAAAGACGAGGCCTGGTTCGCAGCTCTGCAAGAAGGTCTGGCCGTTGACGCAGTTGTAGAAGTTCCTCTTGTTGGTGGGGTCTGCGTAGACGCCGTTGGCCTTGCCAGCACAGAAGCCGCTGCCGCCGGAGCCGCCGCTTCCACCGCCTTGGTTAGGAGCCTCGGTGACCGGAGGGTTGGGCTCAGCCGGGGGCACGCAGTCTGGAACCGAGGGAGGGGAGGGCTCAGCTCTGGGCGCGCGGTCTCCACTCGTGGCTGCCACGGGAAGCCTTTGCCCACCGAGGCTCCGCAGAGGAAGGGTTGTGGGGCTCTGGGGCCCGGCAGCAGCAGGGAGTCGCCTCCCAGCAGCAGGGGCTGCTCGGGCCACTCACCTCCGTTCTGCAGACCGAGCCCCCTCTTCAGGG
>VZRI01010246.1:244-29313 GCA_013397515.1 Upupa epops
GGGCTGCGGTGCTGCAGGGGCCGTTCTGGCCCCGAGCTGAGCTTTCCTTGGCTCTACCTTAGATTCCTGGAGAGTGATTGTTTGGGGGAACCACGGTCCTTTCAAAGGAAGTGTTTAGTGCCCTTTGTAGTAAGGAAAGAGTAATTTTAAAGACTCCCTAAGTCCCCTGGAAAACCACACGACAGCCTGCTGCGCTGCTGGTGCTGCTCCTGAGAGTTAGATAAGCTGGATCACCAGAAGTGAGAGTACTAAATCAACATTAAATCGGCATTTCATGGTAGCTTTTAGCTACTGTGTTGTGGAAACCGTAGTCACGCTGGATCTTGGGTATGTTAACATAAGAACTAGGAGCATCAAAGGCTCGTAAGGTTCATCAATGTCATGTTAGAAATACCCCAAGCTGGTCAGTGAGTTTATTTGTGTAAGAAGGCTGGGGAAGACTCTCAGTGGAGGCTGTTGGGTTTGTTCTTGATTCAGATCAGGCTAACCTATAGACACTGGTCAAACTGTGCTGTGCTTCAGTCTCAGTTTGCCTCTGGAAAGCTGTGTTGGACACTAGACCCTGAGCATAGATTGGGCAGAGGGAAGTGTGGGGCGACTCTTAGAATCACAGAAAGTTAGGGATTGGAAGGGGCTTTGGAAGATCATCCAGTCCTCATTTGTATCTTCCCCGCCATCACTTTAAACAGTTCAGTTGATTTCTGTAGAACAGAAACAGTAATAACTTTCCCTAGGTGTTTGACGGAACCATCCCATAAAGGATAAATGCTAAGGAACTAAGGGTTCTGCTGTTATCTTCAGCTGTCTGCCTCAGACTGCATCTTCAGTGCAAGGATGTTCTCCCTGACACCAGTCTCTGTCTCTTCATTCAGCAGAGTTTCCCGCTGAAGGAAACCAGGCAGACCAGAAGGTGATGTCACCAGCGCAGCTGGCACCACGCTTCCTTATCCAGTAACCGAGACCTAAAGGTGCAGCTGATCAGACTATTTTTTCCCTCCTCTCCTTTTGTGAAATGCCACAGCGTTTCAAAAATTTTAAAACTACTTTTTATTTTATTTAATTTTATTTATTTTATTTTATTTTATTTATTTTATTTAATTTTATTTATTTTATTTTATTTATTTTATTTAATTTTATTTATTTTCTGCAGGGGTGGTTGTTAGGGAAAGAGCTGAATCAAAGCCTGATAATGAAATCTGACCAGGTACATTCCTGCTCGGCTTTAGGCAATGGGCTCACTTAGTCAGTACGTTTGTAACTCGGTTTTGTCTGGTCTGCTAAGTCAACACTGCTAGAGAAAATGAAAATCAGCTTTTCCTCAGACTTTTTAACAGGCATGATCTCAAGAGTTAACAGGCTCTTTTCAATTGTCCTGATGAACCCACCAGTTCTCTGAACTTGCTTTCTAGGTTCATATATTTTTATTGACCGTCAGAGCTCTCTGGAGATCTGCTAGACTGAAAACAGGAGAGAGATATTCTTCAAAACAAGGATAAAATAAAAACCTGACCGAGAAGTATCTATAAACAGAAACAGCAATCATGTTAACATGGAATGAGAATGCCTGTACTACCACTGACATAGTACCAGTATTTTCTCTGCAAGGTCTGATGGGCTGAAGAGGTAAGAAGTCAGCGTTCGTTTGCTTGAATGGTCCTTCCATCCCCATCAGCCAAATCCTACTTTTGAAAGTCACACATTTTAAAGCAAGTAGCACAGCGACTTTTGAGTCCCGTTTCTCATGCTGAAAAGCTGCAAGAAGGGGGGAACCAGCTTCTGTCGCTTACAAAAATCCCCAACCCAGCTCTGAAGTAAGCGGTTGAGCTGTAAGCAGTAGCACAACTGTTGCACAATTGCCATAATTAGTAATTAACGTGAAATCCTGGTCCCGATTCAATCGATGAGAAAATCCTTTCTGGTCTGCATGTAGCAGCTAATAATTCTAGCTCTCATGCACCAAAGCAAATTGTTCCAAGGCTTGAGCCACTTACTGCTCCCAACTGCTCTTTCCATCCCTTTGCCAGGAGTAAATTTTCCGATAACAGAGTCAGCAGAATTAATCACACACCTTCACTTTAGCCACTGCATTTCTCAGCCCGGACATTAAAACACAGTCAGGCAAACTCAGTTAGCTGTTCCTGCTCCAGATAAATGGTTACTGACCCATTTGTCATGCCCTTGTACTCACTCCTGGCTCTCTTCTGTTGGTTTCTGTTTCTGCCATACCAACCACATCAGGGGTTGTATGTCATGTCCCAGGTCTCCCTGCCCTAGCCGATTCCAGCTAATCTGGACACTTTGCTGTTGATGGGGTTTCAGACACGCAGCTTTTTGAAATGCATGGACATGCCAGCCTTGGTGAGCTTTAGGCAGTAGATGGCAAATGCAAGTTCTGCTAGTCTTCACTGTGGTAGAAAGACAGTCATTTAGCATTATGTAGATTTTTAGATTACTTTTGTCGAAGCAAAGAGGTAAGCAGTACCAGTTGGCAGTTGTTCCCCATCCTCTGGAAGGTGGGATCAATTTCTCTGGAGGAGTCTTGCTCTCTCCATGGACAACAGAGGGAACTGAAATACCTGTTCAGCTCAAAACATCAAATTTGTAGGTATCTAAGCCTAGCTTAAAGGCAGACTTCAACCCTTAAAAATCGATTTTCATTCCACCACTCATGTAACTAAAAGGAATGCCATTTAACTAACAGCAGTGCTGTGTCCTAAGCCATTACACATCATCTGATGCAGCCTAGTGATATGGCATGGCTTGGCACTCAGCAGCAGTGCAGTTTGAGCAAGTGCCACCCACCTTGCCTATTATTCCTCCTTTTCTGCACCACACTGGTGAAAGAATTTGTGTAGCACACAGCGAACAAGAGGGGACAACAGATGTTGCTAAAATTACCACAGAGAAACAAGAATCCAAAGTCACTCATCATTCAGATGCGTTCCCAAAGACCCCACAAACTGCACCTCTAAAGCAGGAAACAAGAGCTGCCTATGACTGAAAGGCCATGAAAGCCTTGCTGGGTAAAGACCACACACTTTGCCTGTGGTTCTGTAGGCTCTTGTAATTATAAAACATTTCACTCTGTTCTCTTTCTCCATGCAGATTCCCATCTCGTAAGAAAAGGCTAATACTCCCCCCTCTCTTACTAGGCTGATGGGACTCTAAAGCCATTAGAGGTCATGAGCTGTTGATGCATACGATATGGCATAAGCTCTGTAGGTATGTACCCCAGAAGAGCAAGAAACCCAATGGCCAGTCTCTCCTCACGCTCAGCACGAAAGGCAAGTTATACAAAGGCCTGCTTGCTCACCTGCAGTTGATCCAAAGTAACAGCTACCATGTTTGCTAATAATACTTTGGAAGGTTTCTGTCAGAGATCAGACTTCTATGAGGAACAAACTAGACCCACCACAACCAAGAGGCCAATGCTGCAGACCCAGGGCTGGGCTGATAAATCCTAGTAAAGACTCGGTGAAACAGTTTCCTCCGAAAAAAAAACAGAGCAGAAAGGTTGTAAACACCCCAGTATCCTCGCACTTGAGCAGCTGCACTTCAGGGCAAACAGTGATTTCTAGCTTGGCCTTGCAAGTCTGCCAGAGAAGTTCTCAGAGAACACCTTCCCCTCCCAGCCCACCCTCCAAGTTGCAGTTAGGGACTTCAAATTTCTTGATCAGAATAAATCTGCCACTGTTTGTTGCTGAAGAAGCGTGGCTTCTCAGAACAGCCATGCTTCGTACAGCACTGCTGGGTTAGCAAGCTGCTTCCACCTCTGACAGAGCTCAGGTACCACAGTCCCAGCCACAAGTTCGCAGATTATGCATGACAGTATAAAAAGGAAGAAAGCCCAACAAACTGATTCACAGGATGATGACTGGGACGCTGGGCTACAGCAGCCTAATCTCAGATCTCAACTCTTTATGAGATGAGTTGCAGAAAGGTCCCCCCACTGCTGCCTCTGCCACTGGTTGCCCCGGGAGCTCTGCTCTGTCCCCTGCTGCTCGTGTGCCCTTCCAGGACCTCAGCCTCTACTGGAACCTGTTACGCCACCTTCTGCTTCAGCTGTTCGTAACACTTAGACGAGACTTGGTCTCAGCCTTGCTCTACAGATGAGAGGAGTTTACTTCTTACACCAGACTCTTACGAAGAGAAGCTTCTCCTCCTTCCCCCACCAACGGGCAGGAAAAGATCTGGGTCAGCAGTTTCCAAACTGGAAGGTCACAAGTCAGCTGAGTGACTTTGGAGGAGTAGGAATGTAACGAGTAGGATGTTCTGCATCCATCCTACTGCATCACCATTTACAGCTTCTGTGAACTCAGTTTATGACCGGACTAAACACATGGCTGCAATTTGCTTTAGCAACCCGTTCTGCAAGTGACAATGGTATCGGTCACTAGCAATGAAGATGAAGATAAGAGGAAAGAAAAACCCCAGCATTTACAAAACAGGAAGACTTCGGCCATCTCTCCATTGTTTGTGTTACGCGTTGGATGATTTAGAGAGTATTTGAGAGGTACCTCTACACCTTTCCCTGTTCTGATGAACTGAAACAAGATGGAGAGGCCTTGCTGTTCTACTACACAACATCCTCCACACTTTGGTGTAAAGCATGTTTAAAGGAAATGAGAATAAGGTAATCAATACTTTGTACTCTCAGTTATTTACTACAAACTAAGCGTGGCTCTGATTCTCTTTAGTGTAGATCAAATTAGCGAGGATGAGGGGGGAAATGCGTGGGCTTTGAGGTTTTTCTATTGTGGATTTACATTTATTACCCTTCTCTATGGTAGAAGTCTGAAAATTAGAAAGTAGGTCTTGTTTTTTGATGGGATTTGAAATGTTTAATTCACATACTCCACAAAACAAGATAAAATGGACTGACTTCATCTGTTCTTCGTGGTTAAGAAAAGGAAAAAAAATGCAGTGGCAATAGAAAATGAAGGTTGAGATGAAAGAGGCCTTCAGTTAATGACAGGCTCAAGTTCAACTGTCATGTAATCGAAAACGTTTGAGAATGGACAATAATAAAAGTCAAGCAAAGGATGAAGCCCAGATTATTATAATGAGATATGATATGTTCTTCAGACTATTTGGAGGTTAATGTTACTTAGTCTCATATGGTTATGGGTAAGTAAGTACTGCACTACTATACAGTAAAAGTAATGTAACTGGATACAGTCTGCTTCACAGTGACCCAAGGTTAATGGTAGTTGCTCCTAGTATATTTAAAAGGTTTCAGAGAGATGGAACACCTCAGCATTACCAACCTAGTGCGATGGCAGCAGAGATCGGCACCAAAGAGGCTGGCATAATGCTGGTGTTCTTGGTTCCATGAAAGCAGCTTGCTTGCAGTGTAATGTATGTTGGCTTTTATCTGTCTAATTACACTGGATATGTCCATGGATTCTTTCATTCCTGAATGGCACCACCTTTTGAGCAATAGATCATTGGTATGCATCACTCTGATAAGGTATTACACTAATATATCATTAAAGCAACAGATGTATTAGTGTAATACATCACTGGGACAAAGCACTCTGATGATGATGTATTCCTGAAAAGATGGCACCATACAGAGAAGATGAGGCCCAGGAGAAGATTTTTGCTCTGTTTAATAGAATAAAAGCCGTGCCTTCCTGGCACTAAGCTGTGACGCTCCCTATAAAGATATGCCACCGCTATTAATTACGCTCCCATTTGTACTGGTAATTGGAAGATCATACGGCTTGAAAAAAATTTACTGTGGTTGAAAAAAAGGGAGGGTTTAAAAACATAACCTAGCAGACTGTTTCACAGTCTTTCCCCATCATGCCTGATCTCCTCAGCCTTCCAAATGACTCGTCAAAAAAAGCCTCGGTGTTGAAACCCTCGAGATGCCTGTCCTGTTCCGGAGCAATGGGGCTATAGGAACAGTTCAGAGAGGCTGGTGATTATACGGCCTTGCAGAATTCACCTGAGGAGTGGGGATCGTGAATATTATACTCTAGTTAGTCTCCTCATGGATTTGCTTTTTGCAGAAAGAATCCAGAAATAGGTAACTTCCACGATGATATATTTTCTGGTGGTTATCAGCCTGTGGCCTGCAGAACTCTGAGAGAACTACAGCATCTGCTAAAGGAAATTCAAAGCAGCAAACTCACTCTAAGTGGGTTAAGTTTGCCATAAAGCTACCCTGGGACCAAAAAAGGATTAAAAAGCACTGATTTACGTGAGATACAGGTTTACGTTCTTATATCCATCTTAAATATCCTCCTTAGCAATTTATTCCGTGTATTACTCATCTTCTAGCAAATACTCGGTGCTTTCCTTTCAAGTTTTTTTTTCCTTTAAGTTTTTTCAACACAGAAACAAATTAAGCAGTATGTCTCTGTAGAACCTGTCACAACTCTTCCCTTGTATTCCAGGATGGCCAAGAATGCCTCCAACAGAAGACAATCCAAACATAACAAGCACCCTCTGGGATAAGACCGAGGATCCATCCAGCCCGGTATTAGGTCTCTGAAAGGAGGAAAAGGAATTGGGAGGAGGAGATACTCTGGCAACTGTTTTCATCCCTGGAGCACCACAGGGAGTAGGAGGCACACCTGGGGTTTTTGCCTCTGTGTTTCCCTCCACTGCCTTATCCATATTTTATCGATACTCTAACACTCATAGTGCTTCCCTTTTTCTAGCTCTTGCATCATGAATCGTGTTGGCATACTCAAATAGTCCGGGGTCTTTTTCTTCTTTATTTACTCTTTCCTTAGATCTTTCTCCCTGGGAAGTTTTGGGGGGGTTAGCTAATGCTGACCCACAATAGAGAAGCCAGTGGGGATAACAACAAAAAGAAAAGTTACTTAGGGAGAGAAGGAGAACTTAGCAACTACTGGCATTCCCTTGTACTTGTAAAGGTTTTGGAGCTTACCTTCCCACATAGTCATTCCAGCATCCTTTTATGCACATAGTCTCCATGAAGTTAATTAATTCCTTTGTGAGCTTTCTGCTACTAGTGAGATTCGGCTAATCCATCACATCTCCCCTCACTTTTCTCTCTCCACACTGAAGAATACCGGTGTTTTTTAGTCTCTGCTCTCAAGGCTGTTGCTCCATCATCACAAGCATTTTAACTGACCTTCTTTAATTCCACTGCCCCCTTCTTGAGGTGTGGAAAGCAGGACTGCACACCCTACTAAGAATACAGGTCCATCACAGCTTTGTACGGTGACAAGACCTCATCTGTCTTTTGGACTCAGCACTTCCCTTGGGGTCTTCTTCATTTGAGTTTTGTAACTGCCAGCACCCTGAGCTCATAATTTCAGATAACTGACAGCAGTGACTTCAAGATCTCTTTCCTGAATTCTGGAGTTCTGGTTCAACATCAGGGATGCATGGAATAGATTACTTGTCATTAGATCACATTTATCTGCACTACACCCCGTGATGCAAAGTCAGTTATAAGCATGTCCAAACCTAAGCACTTCTCTGTTGATTCCCTTCTCAAGCTTTTTGATGAAGATACTGAACGTGGAAGATATCAATTCCTAGAGGACCTTACTGCTGACTCTTCTCCGTCCTGAGAAATGTCCCTTAAACCTTACTTTTTCATTCACCACCTTTGTTTAGTTTTCAGTCCGTACAACAACCTTTCCTCCAGCCTTACTGCAATGTACTTTCTGATGATGATGATGATGTTTCCTTCTGATTTACCAGCTGCAAAGAATGCATCAGAGCTGGGAATCAGACAGACGACTCAAAGCGCTGATTCAGCTGCTTTGATGTAATGCAGTCCCTTCTATACCTTGGCCATTGGGTAGTCCCAGTCCTGCTCAGATGTCGTCCAGGTTCCGGTGTATTTACACAATACTATCAGCTTCAGCATTCCCTGCAAGGCTGCCTTTGTATTCTTTTCAGCTTTCTTAATTCCTTGTTCCAAATTGTCCTGCCTTTTTTTATGGGCTTTCCTTTTCTCATCTGAGCAAGCCTTCCATTTCATACAAGCTGTCTTTTCTTCTCACTTGATGAACTACATCATTTTCGCATTGAAAGGCATTTTTTGACTGTTTTGTTTTCTTTTTGAATTGTGGCGCAATTTTTACCTAGGCTTCTAACACAGTAACTTTCAAGAGCCTTTAGGGTGCTTTTAGGTGTCTTGCTTTATAGACTGTTCCCTATAAGGTGGGTTTTTTTGAGAATGTACCTCATTTTTATGTAGCTCCCTGTCCTTAAACTGAAGAACTGTCTACTGAATTTATTTAGCCTGCTCTCTCCCACTATAATTTTAAATTTGATTATGTTGTGGCTATAACACTATTATTTCTGGAATGAAGTGTTGCATGCATTCCAGACCAAATCCAGAGCAGCATCTTTTCAGTGATTTCTACTCTGTTGCTCTGTATTCACCTTCTTATAACTGGCCCAAACATTAAGTGATGGAGCTGAAATTCTCCTTGTTAGGTGACCACCTCATCCAGCTCCTTCTGAGAGCAAGTCTTGAATAGAATATATCGCAAAGTATGTCCTAGACTTTTAAATATTCTGCATGCCAAGGCTTTTTGTTCTTATTTAAAGATTAAAAAGGAACTATATTGCTCTTCTGGAAGTCTCTCTGTATCTTTCACAGTGGAACAAGAGGTCAGTACAATCACCAGGACCCTGACACATCCTTTCCTCTGTAATGAAAAATCCTTAACAATATGTACAGTTAATAAAATCTAATTACATAATTCAGCTGTAATTTCAATCACAGGACTTGCCAGTGTGTCAAACACATCTTTCTTAATATATGCTTCTCTGACACAAGCTCCCCCGACTCTATTCAGTTTCTCCATGAAAAAGAGTATACACATTTAACTATTCAGTAATTGCAGGCTCTTGTCTAAATCCAACCAAATTTGTCAGACTGTAATAAAGGGAAAAGGTCTTTTTCTCAGCTTCTGCTTCTCTGAAGCCGACGTTTCTTTGGTCAAGCTTTCTGACACTGTGTAATTCCGCCTTCTGTTTATTTTACCACTCTAGTACCTCATTAGCCACTGCAGAAATGGGATTTCTTTGACTGTGGTTTGCACAGAGGACAGAACATATCGATATGCACTTAAAGAGTGTTAAAATGCAGAGTAAGTAAAAGCCAGCGTTTAGGGACAACCTGTAAATGTAACTTAATGAACCAACAGACCGTAGCAGCTTAAAAGCACTGAAAATATAGGAGCAAAATCAATACTGTGACACAGGATTGTTTAGCAGGTTACTTTTATTCTCTGTAAGGAACACTGTTGATTCATTACTCCTAAACTCTTCTTACTAGAGAGATCCCAAATCTTACCTCAACCATACCTGAGACAGACATTCTCACACTCCCTTGAGAACCTCTTCCAGATCTACAGAGAAACAGTGGGGCTAAAGTCAAACTGTACCCACCAACCTCGATGAAAACCGCCTCAGTGTCCTGCAGACGCAAAAGGAGGAAGGTAGATTTTGCTGCCTAGGGAAAGCTTTGGGGTCCCAGCCCCAAAATCCCAGGGCATGAGCGGTGTTCTTCCGCTTCCCAGACAAAACTTCTGGTGCCCTCCTTCAAGTCCTTCACTTCAACATCCAAACTTCTACCTTCTATCCCTTTCTAGTCATGGTTAAAATTACGCCTCCCTTTCGCTTTGTTTTTTCTAGCCAGAGCGTGCCAAATTCTTTAGCCTCCTTTCACTGGCCTCAGTCTTCAACTTTTTGGTGGTTTTATTGCTGTCAGCTGAACTCTTTCCAATATAATGAGGTAATTTTCAAACCTGGTGCCCGCAACTAAACTAAACTTTGCAAATGAGGCTTGCACAGGGCTGTCAAGTAGAGTAATTACCTCGCCTGTCTCTGTATATAATTAATTATCACAACTTGTGCAATAGTAGGCTTTTAATGACAATGCCTTGGTTTTAATTCATGGCTAGGCTGTGGCATGTGTGGAGCATACCAGACCTGCAGGTCACCTTTGCATAAGTAAACTTTTCAAAGCTGAAGAGGTAGCAGGGATATGTCCCTGTGCAAATTAATGCATCTCAAGGGGTGGGAGACGTCGTCCACGATTAGACATGTCACTGTCTGCTTCAGCAATGGCAGGAAGTGAAGCTGATCAAGGAACAGGCGGTTAAGGCAGTAAGGAATAGCCAGGCTAAAGCTGTGAACGGGAGATGCCAAACCCCCTGGCAGGACAGAATCACGGCTGTAGCGGCAGACAGCATGAGCTGCAGCAGAGAGCTCAGCACTCAGAGGTGGTCTGAACAGCCACGAGGCTGCAGGGGAGAGTTGAAAGGATCCCTGTATAAGCAGCCATGAAGGGAATTAATTCAAAAGTTGGCCTTTCCCAGTTCCAACACAGTCTAATGTTTGACTTGTGTTAGATGTTAGGGAAACTGGGTGCATCTGGCATGGGGCTGGCCAGTGCTCAGGGGTGATTTCATAGCCGCCTGCATGAAAAGCCATGTTTTTTAATGCAGACAGTGTCTATTTATAAAAAGGACTCCTATTTTGATTTAGCATCAAATTTCACATTATCCTAACAATTTTTGTCCCGATTTCTTTCCCAGGCATGTCAAACAGTACCCCAGCAATTACACCTTTTGCTCTTTCCCTCAACAATTTTCTTTTCTTCTAGTCTCATCTGTCTAATCTCCGCATTAATCTCACCTCTAACAATGTGAAATCTCACAAGCAGAGTTTTCAGTGAAAACCACTGAAAAGGAAGGGAAGCAAAGGGGATGGTGCAGCAGAGAAATCACTGTCATTCCCTGTAGACTTTCTGTAAAAGGAAAACTTCCTCTAATATGTCCAAGTTGGACAGAAGGGATAATCAACCAACCAAGCAACACTGGATTTATACTCGTTTTCATTCAAAAAACAGCCTTCTCCAGGGGAGATAAAGCTAAACAAAACACAGAGAAAAAAATGTCTCATGGTTCCGCTAGAGAGAAAATTTAACCACAAATTGTAAGATGAGGGGAAAAAAATAGCCTTTTCTAACACAACTTTCAAGTCGCATTAAAAAGGAAATGAGAAGTTTTCCTCCTGCACACCTTTATCCCTTCCAAACAGGGGGAAAAGACCCTCAAAGAACCAACCAAATAAAAACCAGACAAGAGATCTCTTTCAGTTGCAGCTGGGGAAAAAAAAAAAGAGTTCATACAATTTCATTATTTCTTATGAGAGATTAATTTAGACTTTCTGGGAGATATGGAAATGGAAAATATGAAAAGCCCCTTATTTTCCTGATGAAAGAGGACAGCCAGATGCAGCCTTTTGTCATTTCACAGACTACTCCAGTGAAACACAACTCCTGAAAAATAGCTGGTATTTACCTTATACTGGTTTGATTCCTACATTGCAGGTCAGAGCTGAAAACAACTGTGTATCATTATCTTTAAAAGCAACCCTGCGGTCACAGCAGCCCCCTGCACTGCTACAGGCTTGGGGAAGAGTGGCTGGAGAAGTGCTCGGTAAAAAAGGACCTAGGATTGCTGACTGACAGGAGCCAGCAGTGTGACCAGGTGGACAAGAAGGCCAGTGGCATCCTGGCCTGCATTAGAAATAGTGTGGTGAGCAGAAACAGAGAAGTGATCATTCCCCTGTACTGGGTGCTGGTGAGGCTTCATGTTGAGTACTGGTGTCTGCTTTGGGCATCTCAATACAAGAAGGACATTGAAGTGCTGGAGCAGGTCAAGAGAAAAGCAATGAAGCCAGTGAAGGCACTGGAAAGGAGGTCCGAGGGTTGTTTAGTCTGGAGAGAAGGAGGCTGAGGGGAGATCTTACTGTTTTTTACAACTACCTGAGAGGAGATTGTAGAGGGGCCTGAGTTAGTGTCTTCTCCCCAGTCGCCAGCAACAGTTCCAGAGGAAATGGCCTCATGTTGTGCCAGGGTAGGGTTAGATTGGAAATCAGGAAGAATTTCTTCCCTGAGAGTGTGATCAGGGGTTGGAACAGGCTGCCCAGGGAGGTGGTGGAGTCACCGTCCCTGGAGGGGTTCAAAAACACGTAGATGTGGCCCTAGGGAACAGGGTTTAGTGAGCAGGGTGGGGTTGGGTTGACAGTTGAACTTGGTGATCTTGGAGTTCTCCTCCAACCCTAACGATACTATAAAAATGGGGTCCACACAAATATGATGTAATTAACAGGCTCAGCTCTACCTACGTGGACTTCCACAACACATCTAACTTTGCAGGCCCCAGTGGAAAGCTGAAATGAGACACCCCACCTTAGACACTGTCCTATTGCTGTCTGTGGTTGGTAACACACAGAGGTTAATTGTTATCCTTTGTATTTCCCGAGAGAGACCGAAGAAGAGAGAAGTTCTCCCGAGAGAAGTTCAGTTAGTCTTTTACACAGAAGTGTTTGGAATCCTGTGGCAAAGGTGGGGGTCGTTTTGCCGGCCTGTGTCCTGTGATTCTCAGCACCACCCTTGTGACAACATCCCCTGAAGTATTCATAAAATTATTTCGCAGGACCATGGGGTGTCACAGAGGCTAATTGACTCGTGCTGCAGCAACGATCCCTGGCTGTATACATACAGACAGCGTTGTTTCCAGCCAAACGTATACACGCATCTGCAAATGGGAACTGGGATTTGAATTCATAACCTTTAGCTCCCAAAATTCAGGTCTTTATGCAGAGAGTTAAAAGAACAGCTGCAGTAGCATAAAAAACCCTGCTGTTGGTAAGGAGCAGCAATGCCTTCTCACTCTGGCTAACGTGATGTACATCACAGGGAAAGCTAATTCTGGAAAAATGCCCCAGTACCTCTGCAGGTGTTTAGGGGTCTGTGCCTGGCTACTACTGAACAACAGATACTGGAGCTGGACTCAACTGTCTCAGGAGTTTCTGCCTCTGTGCCTCAGCTCTTAGTCTTTTCCTTGTACACCTTACTCTCCTTTATTCCCCCTGTGTTTTGTCCAGAGTGTCTATGAGCCAGAAGTACAGCTTCCCAGTATACCAGAGCTATTTAGGTATGCCATGCACTGTTCCCAGCACCACTGCTGCTATTTAGTTAATATAGGGAACATGTTCCTAATTGTTGTAATATATCAAGCCCTACTAACAATTCATTCCTAAGCCTTCTATCTACTGTAATACCCTAGTCCAAGAAGATCCTTCAGTGTTTAAGTATGCATTTAGAAGGATTTTCAGTGCTTACACCTTTAATTACATAATTAGGGACGTGGAGTATGTGTTTGCAAGAATTTTCTGAAGGATTTATTAACATGCTCCCTGTTGAGGCAAGATAGCCTCACCTGCCACACCACCTAAATGAGAAACCTCCTCTAGTCACAGAAGCAAAACTAGTTAGTTACCTTCAGTAGCTTCTTCAGAAACCAGGAGAGCTATTTCTGCAGGGCAAAAAAATATCGAAGAACCACTTCAAGTGTCCTTTCAAGAACTGTTCAAAGCATGTGCTACGGTTTGGGGGGAATCCGTACCACAAAACCCACCTTACAGGACTAAATGGCTGATGTCTGAGGATGGATCCGCCCTGCTTACACATTCCCTCATTTCAACTAATTTCCACCTTTGTGCACAGCACAAGACTCACACTGGAAAACCAGATGCCCCTGTTTGTCTGTAGAGGCACAGACGTACCTGCTCACACTGTGTCGTGCGGACGTGACGCACGGTAAAACAGAATCTCACAGTCAGTGCAAGCGAGGTGATGCCATTCCTTTCACGCTCTCCTCAGCACGGTAGTTAGGGACTTAGTGGGAAAGAAGAGGACGTAATGTGATTTCTGATGAGAAATTATGTCTAGAGACATAAGAGAACGACACAGGTTACGACACGGGGATCTCAGAAACCAAACACCGAGTCCCATCTTACTGCTGAATGGCTGCAGTTGTGTAAGACCAGTGCTGAGCAGGAGAAAGAAGAAAACGAGAGAGGTAAAAATCAGTGTATATACAGACCCCCCCCAAACAGTCAAATCCTCTCGGTTTAAAAGAGACTGATTTTCATAGTTTGCAAACACACAAGGGCTACATTTCTTTTGAAAGAACTGAAGGAGTCAGATTCCTTCCCTGTCCTCAGACCTGTTTTTAATAAAAATGTCACAGGGTGAAGTGCAGGTCTTAGCTCTGCTTTCCCATAGCACAAGTGCAGGATAGCAATCATGGAATTAAATTGTGCTTATACGCTCTTATTACCTTTCCTTTCTAAATAACCCAAAGCATTTTATACAGCAGCAGGGTCAGTAAGACCAGGAGCTGAGCAACTGTCAGCGTGATGCTGCACGTAGCGACACTAAGCATCTCAGGACTGCAGCCACGGACAACTGACACTCAAATTTATGAAGATAGAATTTAATTACCCAAAAAGGCCTGAGAAGGATTAGGACTGCTGGTCTTACAAAGAGCCTTCCCTGCCCAAAACAACACCTCTAATAGCACAGTCCCCTTTACAGCCAAGACTGCCAGGTACGCATTAACATCTTGTACCTCCCATTGCACATGTGTACGTTGTGATCACCGACCATTCACATACAGCCCTTTTCCAGCTGAATGAAGTCTGGATTTATCACAGCAGCAAAGATGGCATCAGCTCACAAAACACAACTGCAGTCCTTTTTCATTCAGGACTGGATCAATTATTACACTGAGATGTTTTCTGAATGCAGTGGCCATTCCCATTGCATAGTGATCTTGGCTCTTGACTGGCCTGCTGTTTACAAGTGATGTTTCTCGTGTACTGTACAGTTAGTCTATGAGCACTGGGAAGTAGAGCTGAATACCAGCATGCAGGATGAAACGAAGACAGAAACGGGGAGGAGTAAGGGGAAGAGACTGCAAAAAGGAAAATAAACCCATCAATGTTCATAATGGCTTGACAATTGCAATGAAATAATCCAAACCCCAACCTGAGTACTTTTGTTACACACTGCAGGAATTATGTTTGTGCTTTGCAATCTCTAAAATATTTAAGCAGAGAAGAAATGAAATGAACTGCAACCAGTTAAGGTCATTCGTTTAGGACAAAACGATAAAATATTAAAATGAAAGAAATAAATTTTCAAACAGGATGCCGAGGCTTCATGGAGATGTATTATTCAAAGCAAAGGAACATGTGTGACCTCTAGGCTGTTACATAATGGAGAAAGGATACGATAGTTCAAATGAGCAAGAACTATAGGCAGCAGAGACAGAGAAGATGGATTAACTATAACAGAAGTCAGTACTTTGCTTTCAAGGACCCCTGTGTTTGAGCATTCCAGACCCAGATCTTAGACCCCACTATTATACTGGGCTTAAAAAACTTCGCAGAGGTCCTGGATTTCAACTACAGCTTTTGTGTCTAGCTGAGTTTGTTAGTCGTCAGAGGCTGGCAGTTAAAGCAGGGGTGGGTCCCAGGCTGCTAACTTTCAGTGCCTTGGCTTCTTCCACACGATGACTTTGTCCTTATGCATCTTCTGTAGAACGGCCTGCAGTCAGGATGCCACGGGCTGGCCAAGGCATAATGCATCACTCCTCTCTGTGGTCAGCCTTGCTGGCTGACAGCCAGCCTTCCTCTCAGTCCTCTCAGCCTTGCGAGGGTTTGAAGATGCCCAGTTTACACTTTGGCTGTCTTTAAGGAAAGTAGTCTTAAACTCTAGCAATAAATTCTCCTTTTTTAATTTAAGGCCAGAGCCAACATTTATTACAGAGGGTTTATTATAAAATGAGGGTTTGCAAGGTTCCCAACTCTCTCGTAGCTGAGGTAACTGGGATAAATTACATTAAGAAGTAGCTGCCTGAAACCAGAAGTATCTGTAATTCTCAGTGAAGTCTGCGTATGAGCAGAGACTTTGCTCCTTTGAAAAATTAATTTCCACCTCACAGAGGACCCTTGCCTCAGTGTTCTGATGCAACTCCATTGCTCTCTCTTAGCAAAAGCTATTCAATATTCATACGGCCAGAAACGCCGTGCCTAATGTAAGGCTTTGAACTGCACGTCAGGGATCGGGCAGCAGCAGGTTAGGGAACATAATGCCAAAGCTTTTTCTTGGACATGGAGGATATAAAAAATAAAAGAGCATTGAAAAATATTAGGCAAACAGGTGCCACTGACAGTCATCTGGTGAGTCGTCAGGATGGTTTTGACTGTCTTTCCATTTGTACTCAGTTGCAATTACTCCATGTGCAAAATAAATCTGCATTTATTTCTAACTCCAAACTCTTTCCAAAACCAAGGAGAAACATTAACAGCTTGATTTTATAGCTGTCCTAAGCGGGGAGATAGGGGCTGTTTACAAATGAGGTTCTATCAAGGGTGTAGGCACAAGCTATGATACTAGTTTTCTTTTCCTGGCACTGCAGCAGGCTTCTCCAGTGACCCTTGGCAAGACGTTCCGTTACCTCACTAGAAAATCGTGATAATGGAATGGGTCTGACCTTTTGGAAGTCATATGAACACGGTCCTTGTAAGGCCTACGAAAGATGAAGAACAACTTTGGAAGAACTGAAGCATGAGTCCCGGGCCTGGCCCTGTGCCTCAGAAACATTTTGGAAGAGAATGGCCATCAATTATAGCCCAGGGGCTCCTTTCAGTTGCTGAAGGCATTTTTAAAACAGGTGCCCTTTTTTTTTTTTTAAGAAAAGGGATCAACAGAGCTTGAAACCTCAACAAAACCTCCATCTTTTCACTGGCTTTACACAAATTAAGAGACATCTACTTCTAGAAATAACCACAATATCTTCTTGCCCTTTGTGGGTGTCTTAACATGTCAGTCTGTAGCAGCAGAATTTCCAAGAAGACAAAGAAAGAGAAAATGCTTAGGAGAAGTGCTTAGCAATCTCCGGGCTCTTCAGCTGGCCAAGTATTCCCTCAAATAACGCAAGCATTTCAGATCACGTTTTAGCGTCAATATATTTTACCTCAGCAGCTGAGCGTGCTCCTTCTCCTTGTAATTGTCAAAAGTGATTACAGAACACGGAAAACACCCCCAAACCGTTCTGTGTATCTAACTAGAAAAATGAAATTGAATCTCTAGCATCGCTGATGAGAAAGCTGTGGCCTCAGTTCCAAAAGAATGATTTTTTCCTCTGAGTCAAAGTGAATTTTGTGTTGAAGTAACTGGGACTGACCATATTGATCAAATCAAAGGTTTATGCCACCTGGTTACGATTCCTCCAGCACAAGTCAATAGCAGATGCCTATGGAAGGGAATAAGGAGCGACAAACAGCCAGTGACACAGCCTCAGGGTAGTCCTGTAGGTTCTGGGGATCAATGATACAGGGATTTTTTTTCTTTAAAGCGGAGCTGCTATTTGTGTATTGGAAAGTCTCTGATAGGTTTTCCTTTCGTTAAGGTGTCTGATGCCATTTTCAGGATCTATAAAAAGCGAGATTAACAAATTCCTGCTGCAATGGAGCCAGGCTCTTATCAAGGTCATCTGGTGATTGGACAAAGGGCACTGGGTGCCAGCTGGAACAGAGGAGGTTCCCTATCAATCTCAGCAGGACCTTCTTCCCAGGGAGGGTCCCAGAGCACTGGACCGGGCTGCCCAGGGGGGTTGTGGAGTCTCCTTCTCTGGAGATGTTCCAGACCCGCCTGGCTGCGTTCCTGTGTGACTTGGTCTGGGTGATGCTGCTGTGGCAGGGGGATTGGACTGGATGATCTTTGGAGGTCCCTTCCTATCCCTAAGGATTTTATGAATGAGGACTGTAGTTTCATCACAGGTGTGAAATAAATCTCTTATTACCTTGCTAGATTTTGACTAAACCACATGTGCTGGTGGTGTTCCTGTTCCTGCTAAATCCAGAAAAACAACAAACCCATTGGTTATGGTGTGGGGGGAGGTTTGTCTCAGAATAAACCCTATAGATTCCTTCGAACTGAAGCTGAACTGCCTTCCTCAAAAGTGTGGGAAAAGGGATTTATACCGCAAGGCTAAGGGAGAAGAGAACTACCCTCATCAAATCACTGGAGGTAACTTGAGAAGCTCCTGCTAACTTTATCAACATTTTTCAGAAACAATCTCCTGTGCCTTCAGTGCAGACAGAGGAGTTTTGTGAGCAACATAATTTTTAAAACTGAGATAAATACTGGGGGAGAGAAGGAGGGGACAACAGAGCTTTCCATTAATGGAAAGCAGTCTGGCTGCAGCCTGAACTGCGGTGTCTTCCCTCCCCACAATCATGACATTAATTACTTCATAGGTCAAATTACATCTCTGCTTGAAAGAGTTTGGCTGGCCACGTGAATCCGAGCACACTTCTTTAGCTCTACGTATCCTTTATTCTTGTTTGATGCATGGGGGCTACTAATTTAGTTTCTCATTGAAGACGGCTCTTTTTTTGCTGCTCCTGCACAGTGTCAGCCTGGTTCCTAAACACACAGAACAAGCGCACGTTGGTTGAACCTGAGGACAAGTATACTCCCTCCTTCGACCATATGGTCAGGATTTTTCTTTAAAGTAAAAAGGCCAAAAAGTGACTGGAACAATGCCCAAAGGGGAGAATAAAGACAGACACTGAAAGGTGAGCTCACTAGATTTATAATAGCAGGGGACATTATCAGCCTTTCCAGCTAGCTGCCCGGTTAGTGGTAATGCTCAGATCACAAGGAGGACAGAGGAGATTCTTCTTTAAAATATAATGGATACAGCTATTGATGTCCCGGGGAAGCCGTCGATGATAAATGACATTGTGCAGGTATGGAATGGCACAATCTGGGCAGGCAATCAGAGAAGCTTTTTTGTGTATCAGTGTTATTTAGAAGACTGCTTGGAAATGTAAGGAATTAGAGTGCTTATGTCAAAAGCTACAGCCAAGAGCTTAGGATAAAAATGCTGCTAATCATCTAAGCATGGGAAGAGCCTGGAGGAGAGAGCAGCGCAGGGCTCACAGGGAAGGTGTTAACCTGTCACCACTGTTGGTGGCAGTGGCTAGTGAATTGCTTTTGAATGCATCAGAAGAGGTAGAGGAAGCATCACCATGCAACACGTAGCTCAACTTATGAGAGCCTTTAGGCATTATTACCATCTCTAATAAGGCCAGCAATGACCCAGCAGCCTACTGACTAAAAACTATATCAAGGTAGGGCAGATCAGACTTGGTCCCAGAATTTTTTAGAGTACTAGCTTACTCCCAAGTGCAAATGGAACACAGGAATGTTGTTGGCCAAGGCTAAGCATAAGCAGCACAAGGCGGGAATAGGAAGTAAGCCTGAAAATCCCAAGACTGCTAACCATAAACGTGTTAAAAACACCATGAGCTTGTCTTACGAATTGTACTTCAGAGCCCTGTGACACTGCAGTCCTCTGGCTTGTCTGCTGGTGTTGGGATAAACAGACTCAATGTCTTTATGTTTCTCTAAGCCACCAATGGTAGATGTTTGTTTGTATGAGGATAGCAAAATACCTCATACTACCACTGCTACAGGAGCTGAGAGTTATAGAAGCCCTTAAAAATCATGACCTTGTGATAAGGTTGTAAGCATTGCCAAGAGTGAACTCCAAAGACATTTCTGAACCCTGTGCAAGTGCCCTCTCTTCTTCTGATTTCTGACTGAGCGCAGAGTGCAAGAATTCCCACTGCAGCCCACAGAACTTAAAATCCCTTCTACTTGAGGTGCTTGTAGGCTTAAAGCATAAGCAAGGCTTACAAATTAATATAATCGGAGTGTTTGGGGGTTTTAACTGTCCAGCAATCTCTAACGGTGCCTTTTCAAAGAAGTCTGACTCTAAGAGGATAAGCATAATACAGCAAGTTTGAAAAATTCCCTGACTCCCCGGCACCACAGATTCAAGTCTTGAGGTCGCTGAACCCTTCACCTTTCTCAGATAGATAAGATGACTACTGCAATATTTAACACGAGATAAGCCACAAAAGCATTTGACTGGATTTGACCTCTCAGACAGCTTACAAACCCAAGAGCTTGTATAACCTGAACCTCTGCAAGGAAATGGGTATTTCTGCATTTCCCTGCAACTCAGAACTGGGATCTTCAGAAGCATCAAACAGCAATATTACTGAAGACATCTGTTTAGCTGTGTCCTCTAGTTTTAAAGGCCAAAGCTTCTCCTCACTAAAGGATGACCACCAGGCTTAGCCCTGGGTGTCTATATATTTGCAAAGCTCCATTCTGCACACAGCTGCACATCTGAGGTGAATAGTAGGTAGGTAAGAACATCAGACAGCTCTGCTAGTTCACACTAGCCACCTCACCCAGTTCCCAGCAGCAGCCAAAGACACCTAGAAAGTAGAGTAATAACAGAGTTAACTGGTCCTTGTTATGGCACTCATAACAGACTGCCCTGGCCTCTGTCAATTCATCACGCAGCCTCCCCGTGAGCCAAGGGTGGTTTCTGCCTAGCAACCACGTTCTCTCTCCCCCAAGTTTTGTCACCCACCACATCTGTGCCAAGAAGCGACACAAAACTTGCTTGGATATTACATAAAGGATTGCCACCTCTTCTTTGTTTTGGCCTGCTACACTTTGCCCTCTTTTGATACCAGCTGAGGTATCGACAAGAAAAATTAACCCTTGCTCAGTCTCCTCACACCAATCATGCTTCTATAGACAACTAATATATTCCCTCTCAGACAGCCCTTTTCCAGACCAAAATGTCTTAATGACTGGCCTTTATATCCTTCAGTGTCACCACTGTTCTTGGGTACCTGCCCTGGCAGGAGGAGGCACCAAAGGGCACCCAGGCCACTGGCATACTCTGACTGGAGTGGGGACTGGCTGGCATTGGCTGGTTTGTTGAGAGTTGCCATGGTGGTAGGGAAGAACCTGTGCTGGCAAAGCCCCTCACTGCACAGTTAGGAACCAGCCCCACTACTTGGGCCAAGCATAAGCCTTGAGTGGGGAAGAAAACCAGCCTTTCAGTGGCCAGTTTCCCTGCTGCACTGGGAAATCACAAAGCAAGTGCCCGTAAGGTGCTGTTCCTGATTAGCACAGTGGCAGTAAGTTTGCATTCTGAAATGCTCTTGCATTCCCCAGCTGCATTACATCAGCTTCACCCACAACACTTCCACGTCCAACAATCCCTCGTGCATCATTTGTCTTGTTTGTTTTGTTTCCATTTGCTCCTCAGCACTGAGCTGACGCTGCCAGTACCACTGCACTGTAACACTAAGATCCTGCTCCCGAGTGATCATAGGCTGATCCTAAGAATAATAGTTTGTATGGGAAGGGGAGGTGGGTTCTCTGTTGTCCAAAGTCATGTAACCTGGTGGTGTGGCCAACACCCTTCCTGTTGGTCAGATACATACACAAGCATAAGCTATTTTCTTCGTTAGAGAACAAAAACAGAGAGGAAACCCAGATAGCCAAGAACATCCATCGCTCATGATTTTGCTGTCTAAGCGTTGTCCTGGTGGTATTTTGGGGTGAACATAAGGTTCTGATCCACCAGAGAAGTAGGACAGGGGAAGACAGAAAGCTGTGGGTGGGCAGCACAGCCAGCCACAGGCCTGGTCAGACTCCACTGAGTCCTGTTCTCCCTTAACTCGTTGGTTTAACTCCTTAGGCTTTCAGACAGCTTCTGTACAAGTGTTTCAATTCCCATGAAATACCTTCAGAGGACGTTAACCCTGTCTTCCCCTGTGACAAGGTGTCTCATAGAAGGGAAGTGTCTGTGGAGAGAGACTTTTTTACTACATGATTATCCAAGGGGGTTGCATGAACTCTCTCAGGTTCTTCTGCAAGTGGGTTCAAACATTTTTGTCTGAACCACGTGACATTATACAGCTCGAGATTCATAAGATTTGGGATCAAACTTCTTACACAGTAAACTCGACGCTAACCCCAGCACAGCCCCAAATCTGAGAGTACTTAAACCATGCAAATAGTCACTATGGCTTCAGCAGGTCTACTGATACCCTGTGGCTTCACATTAAGGAACCTGGTGAATCTTCACCAGCTCTCTGCCTACACATCCTGCAGCTCTATATTGGCTGTGAAATTGGCTTCAGAGTAAGACATGAAATGTTTTTACAACTATCTGTGAGGAGGCTGTAAAGAGGTGGGGGTCAGACTCTTCTCTCACTCATGATAGAAGAGGAAAGGGCCTCAAGCTGTGCCAGGGGAGGGTTACCTTGGACCTCAGGAAAAATCTCTTCCCTGAGAGACAGTGATCAGGGATTGGAACAGGCTGGTGGAGTTGCCATCCCATGGAAGCCTTTCTAAAAACTTCAGGTGGGTTTGGATCAGGCCGATAAGAATTAACAGCAGCAGAAGTAAGAGCAGGTATTCAGCATTCCTGAGCACTGCTCATGCAGCTCTGCTGACGCTGCACTCTGTCAAGTATTGTATAGATGGAGAGGAAGGAAAAAACAGTTCTGTGTAATTCTGCATAGCAAGATAGCAGCTTTATGGTGGATTGATAGTGATGCAAATTGAGTACGGGACAAGATGAACACTTCTTGCATCACAGTAAAGAGTGCAGTTGTAAAGCATACATTTTGCTGTCACCTACCATAGAATCACAGTTGGAAGGGACATCAGACATCATCTAGTTTCAAACCTACCCCCATAGGGCAGGGACACATCTCATCAGACCAGGATGCCCACAGCCCCATCCAACCTGGCCTTGAACACTTCCAGGGATGGGGCATTCACAGCCTTCCTGGACAACCTGTTCCAGTGACTCAGCACTGTCACAGGAAGGAATTTCTTTCAAGGATCCTACCTAGATCTCCCTTCTTCTAGCTTGAAATCATCCCACTTGCCCTATCACTAGAGTACTTCATAAAATGTTCCTCTCCAGATTTCCTGTAGCCCCCTTCAGGTACTTGAAGGTCCTGTCAGACCCTTTACTTCTCCAGGCTGAACAGCCCCAATTCCCTCAGCCCGTCTCAATAGAAGAGGTGCTCTAGTCTTTCATGACGACTTTTAGTGATAACAGCATAATAAAAAGCAGAACACTCTAAACTGGCATTGTAAAATAACCAAATACACAGCCCACAGGTTTTGACAAATGATTGCAATCTATCGTTCTAAAAACTCAGCCACCCTACTTCCCAGCCCATGAGCTGTCTGCTCAGCAGCACAGCACTGCTGCTAGCAAGAGGCATCGTGGCTAGTAGCACAAGCATGAGCCAGCAAGCCTTTTCTGCCATGGATTGCCTTTATTGCTGATGGCTTTGTTTGGGTGGCATTGATCAGCACTAGTTTTTCCTGCTGACAGCTATAACAGGAGCTGTACTTCTACTCGATGCCAGTCATGCTGTCCCTCAAGCAGTTCCAACGCACACTCTTTTCTTGGATCTGAATGATTAAGAAGGGCACGTGAAATACAGCTGTCGCTGCACTCGAGAAGTGCTGCAATGTAATGCAACACTTTGATGCACCAGAAACAATTCTATCACCAGAAAAGGGCAGGAGCGCTTATTGAAACATCTAAAATCAATCATCAGCTACCAGGAATAGATCACGTCTGAAAAGCTATTGCATATCCTGCTCAGATTCAATAGTAACTCTACTGTGAGAGAGGCCTGTCTCTCATGGTGTAAGTGAATGGAAGGGCCAGAGTGAGGAAGCTTAGAGCATCAGTGTAGTTTTCTTCCCTCTACTAATGGAAACTTCTTTCAGGAGCTCACAGTTGGCTTTTGAGCTCCATGTAGAGCTACTGCAGTCCTATCCTAGATGAAATTTTGCATTCTATCAGATGCAAGATGATGACTGAAGCTTCCAGAACATCTTGAATTGAATAAAACTCATGGTTCTTAATATAATTTAATTATAGAGAATATAAATGAAATTACATTAGCTCTAGAAGAACGTGCCAATATAAAACCAGGGCAGCATTTCAGCACTGACAAGTGACCACTCCACTTTTGTTAGTATGATCAATAGGCATTGACTGATGGGTCTGCACTGGACTGTTCTCTAGGTACTGGTACTTGTGCTGTGGATGCAGCTGTGATTCCAGTCTATACACAATGGAGTGACTCCCACGATTTCAGAGGGTGCACAGAGGCTCATCTGTTAGCCTGGTCTCATAAAAGCTTCATCTACTGTGAACAGGTAACTGGCTACAACTGCTTTACTGTAGTTCAGAGATTGAATAAATCAGTTTTGCAGCAAGTATCACCTGTAAGACACATGGTAATGATCTTAGTTCTTAGGAAAGAACTTTCCTTCCCATAATGTCAGGTCACAATACCTGGTTGTCCTCCCAGTAAGGCAGAGGCAGCAGAAGCCAGTAACCTGGACAGCCCAGTGGTTACAAGGGCTCCCCGGCACAACAGAGCGTTAATATCCTTGTCTGCTGCTTAACAGCATTTCCTGTCTCCGTGCTCCTGGCAGAGCAGGCAGTACTGATGGACCTGCATCTGTCTGCTATCCTGCCTCAAAGATCACTGCTACCGCTAGTGCAGCCGTATCCCTGCCCCAGCACTTTACAATAACAATTCATTTTCTTAGGCCAAGTCCCATTATGTCCTTTTTACTACAAAGGGAAGCTGAGGCACAAAATGTTTAAGTGGCTTATCCAAGGTTACCGAGCACCATCCAAGTGGTAATTCATATGTAATTCTTGGGGAAAGCAGTGCATTTCACTGAATTATGCTGCTTCCCATCCATAAATATTGATACTCGAATTCAGCGCTTTCATATCTATTATGTATCGTATATATCATATCAGCATTCTGTCCCTGACCGGTGGCTAATGGAATCAGCCACTTTTATCCTCCCAAACGTGAAAAGAAATAAGATTTATTTCAAGCTTATTTTATGAGTGAGACCATTGTGGAGCAGACAGCAAGGGGGTGGGTCCCAGGGAACCCTGCATTAAAAGCTCAAACAGGTAATTTTCTGGAGACATGTACGTAATATTGGTGTGGGTTGAATCTGATCACATTTGCTGCCTGCGGCATTGCTAGGTAGCTATGGCGGCTCGTGATCTCAAGCGGAACTTTTGCGACTCTGCAAACTGGTACAACTGATTTTGAGCTTCCCTTTTCTTGTTTCCTGCTTCCTCTTCCCTTTTTTTAATCTATCTTTGGAGAGAATGCACACTGTCATGAGAGCTGAGCGTGGCAGTCATCTTATTACCCTTGGAACGTGGTGAATGGAGGGAGGGTGAAAACTGGAACCTCAGAGATCAGCACAGGAAAGGCTTTGCCAGCAGTCCATCAATTGCTGAAACGGAGTCTTTCCCTTGTTCGTGGCCATAGGAATCAGTGCACCAAAAATAGAAGACTGGCTTGGAGGAACGTGGAGCAGGGAACTAGCCCTTACAATACCTGCTGATGCAGAGGGACGTCTGCACAGGCTAAAAGATGGAGACTGTATTTCCACAGGGAAAAGAACTGCTGGAATTCTCTTTCCTTTCAGGGATCAGAGGTTGCAGTTTGGCCCAGTTACATAAGAACATTGGATTCATCTCTGTAGGTGTTCGAGTTGGGGCTTTTATGTTGTGTACATTAAATGTATCTTGGTCTTTCCCCAAATCAAGCTAATTTTGGGTCTTGTTTGCAACTTCCATAAGTGGTTTTGAACAGCCCTTGGGTTTTCTTGTTTCGGCCTATTATCAAATGAACTACATTAATTAACAGTTAATCTCATATCAGACTTGACCAACCAATGATAAGTATTTTAAAACAAACTCCAAGGGACCACAGACTGGCAAAAATCACACCACGCAGAAAAGGTTTATCCCCACTCACATCCAAGGCAAAAGGCCTCAGGGTTTGCATGCTAGGCAGAGTGAGGTTGCTGAGGCTTTTGAAGGTCACCTGTCAGACAAAAGACAGGTGGGATCCTAAGGCACAGTTCACTCAGTATTCAGGTTCATCCAATACCTCTTCACCAACAGCACTTCATCCTGCAAGGGGAAGGGCACTCAGCCTGCTGCACACCTCCATAAGGTTTACGTTTATCTGAACATGGTTTCTATTATTGTTTTATAGTCTGGAGTATGTCAACAGGAGATAAAGAGGAAAGATGGCTGCAGAATTACATTATCTATAGTGCTGAGCAAGCCTATTTCAGTTGACTGTGTTTTAAATTTGCTACCTGACATGATAAGGTAGAAAAGGTTATGCTACTCTTCAGCTCAAAACGCACATGTCTGGAAAGCCCTAACAGCCCTCATTAAAAGAGACAGTGCGTAACCTACCGTTGAGGTTAATACTAATATGCTCCCCTGGAGCCACGACTGTGGTCCTTCATTACCATTATCCCCTGAATGTTGTTCTAAACACTGACACCCTAATTGATGAACAGATCAAACCTGTCAAGGGTTTATCCCGGGACAAAATGAACCAGATAATGTGCAAATGGGCCAAAACAAAAAACAACAAGGAGGGCTCAAAAATGACTTATAAATTCCAGGCAAAACTGACACTAACTCTGTTTGGGGAAAACCAAGGCGGCACATTGAATCGATCCCACGTAGAACCCCACACAAAGACATACGGACATTAATCCCTCCTGACACCTGCCCCTTCCATATTGATCAACATTAATGAGGTCACCCCCCAGTCTCCTTTTATCCAAACTCAAGAGACCCAGCTCCATCAGCCTTACTCATCAGGGAGATGCTCCACTCCCTTCATCATGTTTGTGCCTCTGTGCTAGACTCTTTCAAGCAGTTCTGTGTCCTTCTTGAACTGAGGGGCTCAGAACTGCACAGAATATTCCAGATGTGGTCTCACCAGGGCAGAATAGAGGGGAAGGAGAACCCAATGAACCAGTCCTCATACGCAAATACAATTCATCCCTGTCCTGTTTAAATTTTGTTAAACACACAAGAGATTTGTTACCCACCTGAGGGGACAATCTGCATTTTCTGGAAGGCACCATGTACCCACTGAATATAGGAAAGACACGACTACCTTCTGCGTTCTCTATCAAAGACACTAGCGACAATGGAGCAAGTCTCTGATCAAGTCTAGGTTTAAACCTATGGTAGGGATTTGAGTGCCTGGTAAATCTGTATTTGTTTACAAACTGTACTGTCACAGCACCTAAAGATTCAAATCGCAGGCCATCAATCACCCTCTTGCACTCGGCACCGTGTAAACGCACACATAAGCAAAGAACATTGCACACACAGTTTACAATTCAATTATAAAGGTGCAATAGACTGATGGAGCCTGGAAAGCTGGTGTATGTAAAGCAGTAGATGAACAACTATTGCTTTGATGTGGCTCTTCTTCAACATTTCCACCTTCTGAGAGTCATTAAAAATAGCTAAAATCTCTCGGCTTCTTTCCTAATAGTCCTTTCCCAGGTGACCATATGCCACACAATCACAAATGGGAAAAATACCAAAGATCGTAAGGGGAATGAGTCAGGAAGCAGTGAGACATGTTCTAAAAATATTTGCAAACCCTTAGTTGGAAAAAAAGGGCTGTTGCAGATAACATTTCCTGGGCAACAGGATTCTTTGTGCAGACAAATGGCACACGTGAATTAACACATCGTGTAAGACTGATTCTCCAAGTGCTTGGAAATGTCTCTCTCCAGAACTTTCTCCTCAATTTTTGCTTAAACTATCCCGAGTCTTACTTACAGAAAAAGAACAAGCTTAACTGGGAGAACTGTAAGCCTTCCATCAATTCAATTACCCATTTAAGGACTCACTCACGGAACTTAGCCATAAAATGTTAGGAGTCACGGTGCTGCTCCTGACTATCAGCTTGTGTTCCCCAATTCCTCCTACCCTTAGGGATGTTTTATCTGCTGAGAAATGTGACAGTCTGCCTTTTGAGACTGGTCTCAGCAGAGCTCCATAACCAATATATTGACAGATATAAGGCAGCCTGGAAAGTCAAACACTTCACAACTAGTGCCTGTCAAGCTGCTTTTGTCTCCAGACACAGGATCTTTCAACACGACAGGGTCCTTTAACACTATTACAGGATCTTCCAAGCCATTCACTTACACTTCACGGCACTGGATTTTTAACATCTGTTTTCAGGGATCTCTGGACTCTCAGCAGTATCATGCCATACCTCACTTCCCAGAGTTTGTACTCTTTGGCAAATATAATGACAATATTATCACGTTTCTAAACATACACAGGGCTTATCTTTGAAATGTTCCTTTCCTGTCAGAACAGGTTCAAAATGGGAAGAAGAATTCACTGATACTGCCAGGATTTCTGGCATTTTATTCTGACAGGTGAGTTGATTATTTCTGTATGTAAACTTGAATTTGTGGTTTCACTTGCCTCCACTTTGAGGAGCAATGAAGAGAAACGGCTACTTCAAAGTAAATTTAAACCAGTTACGCCACCCTTAAGATCATACATCTTTATAAATATTACATTCAGAACACCACAGGCCTAGCTGTGGCACATGATAGGCGATTTCATGAGCTCAAGTATCAGTTCTGGTTTTGCAAGACACACAGGCACGCAGCTGTACTGATAGAAATTCTTTCTCTGGGGGACAACGCTACACAGATTGGCCAACACCAGGGTTGCCTTATCTGAATATTACCTGTTTCGGTGCCTTGCTGCTCTGGCTACAAGAATATGATTCTGCTGAAAAGCATCTTCTTTCCAAATGAAGGTTTCTGCATAGAAAAGGAAACAGCAGAATTATTCACATTGCTCTTTTTATCCCTTCATAGTTTCCTGCAAGATCAAACTGCCACAATACCAAAAGACATTATACTCGAAGTAGATTGCCTTGAAATCTCCTTCATTGGAAGTGGAACACTTTAGAAGACTTCTATTGAGAGAGAGAGGTTTTATTTAGAGATACATAGATAGACAGAAAGACAGACAGGTGGATGGACAGGTGCCTGCATTCGTTAATTTTCTGACTTGAACCAAAGTCACCAGCCTAACAGTAACACAAGATGAAGATTTCTCACCATTCAATCATCTTTTAATGTTAAGTTCTTGTGTAGAAGGTTTAAGAACAGTGCAACATCAGAATTACATGATAAAACCTTCCAGTCAGGAGCTGGAAGCACATTTAAGAAGCTGCTTAAAAAAAGCACTTCTAAAATCAGACTTTAAACTTACTGGCAAATATTTCATAGACTTATAGAATGGTTCAGGCTGGAAGGGACCTTAAAGAGCATCCAGTTCCAACCCCCCGGCCATGAGCAGGGATCCCCTGCCCCCACTAGACCAGGGTGCTCAAGGCTCCAGCCAATCTGGCTTTGAACACTGCCAGGGAGCTGGGGG
>VZRI01010246.1:36098-57347 GCA_013397515.1 Upupa epops
GCCCCGCCGTAGCGCGGCCGGCGCTTGCGTGGGCGGTCTGGGGCGGCGGGTGAGTGCGGGCCGCGGGCCCCGGGAGCGGAAAACGAGGGTGGGAAGGGCTCCGGGGGAGCCGTGGGCAGCCGCTACCGGCACCGCGGAGTGTTCTCCCCACGGGAGAGCGGGCTGCCGGGGCAGCAGTGGCCGCGCCAGAGCAGCCCGTTGTCCAGGGAACCCGCGGGCCTACAGCGCGGCGGTACCGAGCCCGGCGGAGCATCCCCCCGCCGCGATAGCGGGTGTGACGGGAGGCGAGGACGAGACTCTTGCCCGGCTGGGTGTTGTAGCTGGCCTCAAGGCGGCCACCAAGTCGCAGTCTGCCGTTACCCACCTGGGAAGGCCTCTGGCTCTGCTGGGAGCTCCCACGCAACGCTGAGTTAATTGCAGAAGTTCCAGAAAAGGTAGAGGAGCAGTGTTAACGCGGCTGCTGTAGGAGCCCTCTGTCACTTCCACTCCTAACGGGTGGCTTTTATCTCCTACTGAGAGTACTGAGCATCGCAGATCAGCTGGCGGTACTTAGTATTTAAAGACCATTGGTGTGTGCGGTGCCTGTTCACGTGTGTTCTCTCCTTTCTTTTCAGAGCTGAAGAGGGTAGATCACGATGAGCTTGAGGAAGCAAACCCCTAGTGACTTTCTAAAGCAAATCATTGGAAGGCCAGTTGTTGTAAAATTAAATTCTGGAGTTGATTATCGAGGTGAGTTCTCCATCTTCTCTCACACAGAGGAAGGGTGATGTTTGGGGAGGCTGGAACAGACCCATTCCTTTTGGAAAGGGAACCTGTGATTTAGAATCTTGGAATGTCTGACTATAGATCTCAGGATGGTGACATTAAAAATAGACAGTATGCTCTGGAGAAGCTGATGAGAAGGAGGTTAACAGTTGATTTAGAGATTAAAGCTACTTGTCTAAATTGCTAATGTCTAACATATCCATGACTAGTCACAGAATGAATCTGAGTTGGAATTACAGCTCCTGAAATGGCCAACATTAGTAAAAACCAAACATGGAAAAGCTTTTCAGGCTTTCGCTGCAGATCTGACTAGATTCTCCTGCTAGCCTGCGTTGCTAATTCTGTCTGTACCTCTACCCTCTGAGCCACCATATGTGCGAACGTGGCCTGATGCAAGTGTGGTGTGTGACTGTAAGATGTCTTGATTTGCTGCCAAGTGCTGAGCATGGCTAAGGGACAATGCCGTGGGAAAGAAACCAGTGATAAATATGCATGAGCTGTATGGGTAGAGGGGAGTATTAAAACAGCTGAAACACCAGCCGGGAGGACTGGTGACAATATTTAATGCCATCGGTGGCATTAGATCAACTGATAAAGCTGCTCTTGCAGTGCCTGGGGTTCCTCACTGCAAGCTTTATTCTTTGAAGACTACTCTCTTTTTGGTGACTTGTCTGGCTAAGCTTGGGCTTTTAGTTTGTTGAAGATGCATGGGGATGTTTTTCAGTACTATTCAACCACGCTGCACTTTTGGCTTAAAATAAACTTAAGCTGACTTTTAAACTGCCCCTGTCCTCAGGTGTCCTGGCCTGCCTGGATGGGTATATGAATATAGCTCTGGAACAGACGGAAGAATACGTGAACGGACAGTTAAAGAACAAGTACGGCGATGCGTTTATCCGAGGGAATAACGGTAATTTGGCCTTACGTTTGTGTTTGTGAAGACTCTGTCTTGCTGTTTAGCTCTGAATCTGAGGAATGGCTGTGAGCCTACAAAAACTGCCTGTAAAACTTTAGGTTTGGCTTGCAAACTTTACCATATTTACTTCTTACAGTTTCACTACTTGGTGTCTGCCTTCCTGTGGGCTCTTTGGCCTCTGAACTTGAAGGTCACCTAGAGAAGTGCACTCTCTTCTGGCCTTCCTGAGAGCTTGCTTATTGTCCTTGGTAGGCTGTCTCTTTTGCAGTTAGTGCCTGCTCAGATGGCTTCTGCTTCACAGAAGTCTGTGTCCTGCTAGGCAGACTACTCTGTAAATGTGTGATGCTGTACAGATATTGATGAGCCTGTAGTACTTTCTTGTGATGCAGTTTGCCAGACCTGAGTGAATGCTCTTAGTTGATACTGGAGGCTATTTTTATCTTTATTAGTAAAGATTTTAGCACTAGTCAAGAAAAATCACTTGTACTTTCCCGTTGAGTGTCTGACAACCAGTGCAGTAGCTGGGTTTTAGTGCACTTAAAGGACAGTCTCAGGCTCCCAGAATGACTCTGTTACCAGTTAGGCTGTAACAGCAAGACGTGCCAGGCATAAGAATATCTAGAAATAGAAAAGGTTTGCAAGTGAGATGTGGAGTTTCTTGTAGAGAAGGTGAAGGAAGCAGAGTTTGACCAAGTTACCTGAGAAGAAAATGGAGGTGAGGAAGGAATGACAAGAATTCCTCCCAGGGAATAAAGAGAAACAGGAAATACATCCCATGTTACCACAATACCAAAAAAATGTGGCAGCAGTGTGAAAGAGTTTGGGGAGGAGAAGTAACCCCTGAATGAGACCAGATCCTGTTTGGAAGGAGTTTAGATTATTATGCTAGGAAATGCAGTGACACTGCAGCTGGAGAATCAGTTGTGGAAATAAGAATCCGTTATAAAACAACAAATGGAGGAAAGACAGGAGGCTGAAGAACAGGCTAAACAGAACTGAACAGGTGGGGAAGGAATTGAAACATCCCAGGTTTAGGTGGAAGATGTCTGCTGCTTCATAGGAAATGGTTAGCTTTGCCTTAAGTGCTTGTGATTTCCAGCTTCTGCTGAAAGATCATCGCAGCATTGGTGCGGGACACCTGCAGTTCTGCTGCTTAGAAACCTTTGCATGCTCCCCTCAGTACTGCTGCAGGGTGGCTGGCTTCTTGTCTCCCTCTGTTCAACCCGCATCCGCTGGAGCGAGTGTCCTTTGGCTAGGACTAACAGCGACCTGAAGGAATGCACAGGGTCTAAATGTGATAGCACTCCTTGAAACCTGGCTCCTGACCTTGTTCCTGCTGAATGATGTTTAACAAGCCACGGCAACTGGATGTTTGAAATAACCAGGGCCCCCTTATGCGTGCTGCTTTCTCCTTTTCACAGTCTTGTACATAAGCACACAGAAGAGGAGGATTTGAAGATGCTAGAAGGTGGCCGTTTTGTACTTGAGAACCTCTCCAAAGCGATGAGCCCTGTTTGATTTGTACTTCTGAATTCACCTGTGAAATACACAAGTGTTTAATTATTTTTTTTTAAATAAATGTAAAGTAGTGTAAACTTCCTGGATGTTTTTGTTCCACTGTACAGAAGAAAGAATAAAGGAGAAGCATGTGATAGCGCCACCAGACTCATTCAAAGCAGCAGCTCATGTAATTTTGCTATCAGGTACAGAAGTAGTGATGGGAAAGTGGAGTAACTGCTGTGATTTCAGCCCAGAACTGGTGCCAGCGACAGTCTACCTGATGTTGGGAAGGAAAACACTAATGCTTTGGTGATGACAACCTGTTTTGTTTTGGAAATGCAGAGTCAGCTTTAAATGCTGATCTAGTTAAGAGTTGTTGGATAAAACATTCAGATGTCCAAAAAATACTGAAATGTGGATGTAAGAGTGATGCTCCAACAATTAGAGGGGTGGGGAAGGAATTGAATCAACTGGTCAACACTGTAGCTTGCAGGAACACCTTTTCCCTGCATCTCTACCAAATACAGCTTCAATTAAAAGCAGTTATTCAATTAAAAGCAGTTATATCAGGCATCCAGAGTTACTCCTGACGACAGACTAAGCCTGACTTTGTAAGGGCAGGTGGCTCCGACTGCGAGTTGCATTCGTGTGATTCATGGGCACTGTCCGGTCATTCCCAGCAGCAGCATCTGAATCCACTGTCACGGTTCAGTAAGTGTGATAGAGGAACAGTAAGAATAGTCAACTGAGTAATAGAGAAATGGAAGCACCTGCCAGTTCTTCTGCCAACCTTTCACCTAACTAGATGTCATATATATATATAATCTCAGTGACAGGCTTTCTCCATCTCCAAGGATGAGAGGGTTGTGACATGGTTCGAGTGTGGCTTTGAAGCCACAGACTTCATCCTCTGCCTGAGAGCTCTCTACACCTGTATTTCAGCTCAGCCCAGCCATTAACGCTGTGTCCAGGCAGCAGTCTGTAGCTAAATCTGCATGTGGCCTACTCAACACACTGTGTCATCCTGCCCAGACACTGCCACCAGCTTTGAGAGTGAGCAGAGCCAGTTCAGCACCTTGGCACGTCCTGCGCTGTTCCAGACGGCTTAGGGCTGGCCATCGTTTCCCCTGCTCCCCCTAGCTTTGTGCAGAGCTCCAGGGAGGAGACTCCACAACCCCGCTGGGCAGCCTGTTGTTCCAGTGCTCCAGGACCCTCCCTGGGAAGAAGTTCCTGCTGAGATTGATAGGGAACCTCCTCTGCTGCAGCTCTGCTTTGTGCAGAGCTCCAGGGAGTACTCACCACTGCTGTTTCAGGGTCTGCATTACACTGCTTTTTGAGGCAGAAGCTGGAGAAGGGGTCCTCAGTGGAGCTGGCTTAGTGAAAAACATGTGCCTAGTGGCAGCAGCTGCTGAAGACGACCCTGCAGTGCTGAAACAACACACCACGATGTAAAGACCTCCACTTACCTGGAATACTGTGTTCAGGACTGCTGCATGGGAGCAGCTGTGATGTGTTTGGCGTTTCCCCTGCAGACCAGAGCTGCTGCTTTATTCTGCTGGGATTAGGAGGAAGGGATGGTTTAGTGAGTAACAAAAAGCCGTGAGAGACAAGCTGGTGTAAGGCAAGAATGGGTCATTAATAGATCATAAAGGTGTTTGCTGTTGTACACAAAGTATGGGAGTTACAAACCAGACCAGAAGGAACAATGCTCTCCTCCTCCCTTCCCTTTGCCTCCCTCTGCTTCCACTGACAAAAGAAAACAGTGAGATTTGCGTTATGTTGTGAAATTCAGTGACTGGAAGGTTTCTTTCAAATGCAGAGAGCAGGCTGCTGAATCCTAGAATCCTTAGGGAGCGGAAGGGACCCTGAAAGATCATCCAGTCCAATCCCCCTGCCACAGCAGGATCACCCAGACCAAGTCACACAGGAACACAGCCAGGAGGGGCTGGAACGTCTGCAGAGAAGGAGACTCCACAGCCCCCCTGGGCAGCCTGGTCCAGTGCTCCAGGACCCTCCCTGGGAAGAAGAGGGGACCATAATGGGGCAAGCAAGACTGATCCTCCAGCACCTCTGCAAAGGAGTCCCTGGGTGTCCCAAACAAACTCCATGGCTTGCTGCACCCACATCCCCCCCTGCTAAACGGCTTTGTTTTCACTGCAGAACCTTGGCGATTGACAAACCCCAAAACAAACAGCGGGCAGGACGTGAAGAGGCAAGCTAATATGATTAAGACAGGATTTGGGCACCAGCAGAGGACTGCCGTAGCTGGTGGGCATTAGCAGTAACAGCTGCTGCACTTCCCATTAGAGGACGAAGGAAAGAAGGTCTCTGAAAGGAATGGGGCTCTGGCAGGCTGGGAGGGCAGCAGCAGCAGCAGCGAGCCCGGCCGTCTACGTGTCTGAGGTAAGGGATGGCTGCTTCAACAGCCCTGGCTGAGCGGCTACGGGGGTGCAGTTCTGCTCCCCACCCTCAGCAGTGAGGGGCACAGGCAGGCTGCTGGGGAGGGATGGGAATGGGGGCATGAACTGGGAAATGCCTGAGAGATGGGGCTGCTGCTCAGGGGTTCTTCATGGGCTCCTGCATGAAATCATAGCCAGCAAGGGAGGACTAGGTGTGCCCAGAGGGGACGAGGCAAGGGCTGGGATACTTAGCAAAGGCTCCCCTGACTGCTGCAGGTATCTCCTGGCCTGTAAGAGGCTGAAGTGGGAACCTGCTCTCTGCTTCATGCTGTGCATGAACTGTTTTGGTGCTGGGGTGGTTTCTTAGCTGGCAAGTTTCACAAGTGCTGGAGACAGAGGAGCAAGCTGGACCTCCTAAGCTTCTGCTTTCTGCTGATGTGTTTACGTCTGACTACCTGTCACCTAAGCCAAGAAAAGCCCCAGAGATGTTAGGCTGCGCTCAGTTAAAGCAGGACTGCCTGCCTTACAGTAACTACCCGCTACAGTGAACGACAGGAGCTCATCCTTCAGCTGCACCTAGAGGCATAGAATCATCAGGGATCGGAAGGGAGCTCGAAGGATCATCCAGTCCCAAAGTGCATTCTGTACCAGAGTAACTCAGTGCTCAGCACTGCATTTTGTGCCGGCCACAAGAGCTGGGGGGTCCTGAAGCCATGGCAGATCGAGTATTAAACGCTGAGTACCCCGAGACAGAAAATGCTTGGAGAGGAAGGAGAAATACTGCCTTAACCACGATGGCTGCCCGCTTGCCTGCCTCTCCACACACCGACTTCGGACCCAGCAACAGCGGGCCATGACTGAAAAGGGCAAGCTGAAATGCTGTTGGGTGGCCAGGGCTGGGTCCGATGGTCTCAAGCAGCTCAGCGCTTCTGAACTGCAATGCACAGGGTGCTAAATGCAGCTTGTGCCTCTGCAGGGCAGAGCAAGGGGCAGTGCCATCCCTGCGGGGACACGGGTGTGTACTGGGCACCAGCCCCATGTGGGACAAGGACTGCAGCAGCTCTGCATGCCTACGGGTAGATGCTCCCCAGTGCTCAGGCTGTTCATGTGGCCTGGAGGGTGCTGGTCACGTACAGGCACTTCTCATTCTAAGTGGCACGAGATATTTTAGAGCAGATCTTCCTGATTACTGAGTAGAGGGGGGACTCTGCAAGAAATAGGTCTGATTGTGGGGCCTCTCCCTTCCCAGCCTCAACAATTTACTGCAGAACCTAATGCTCTGCACCACAGAGGTCACTGATCCTCCTTCATGTGGAAGGGGTGGCTCTGGAGCTCTGCTAACTCAAAGGCACTGGGCAGGCTCGGAGTCCTCCAAAGCCTCTGCTTTGATGTGAGCCTGCCCGTTGTTTTCTGCCCTAGGATGGAGAGCTGCAGGAGAGCCCACCTCACCGCTGCTGGCTGGGCATGCACGGCTCTGTGCCTGGCTTCCTGCGTGGCCGCCTTCTCGCACGGCGCAAGCCTCTCTGCCTGCACCGACATGACACCCCAGCACCTGCGAGCGCAGCTGCACAGCCCCAGCAGCAGCTACATAACCGTGCACACCAACACATCCTTCTACTCCCCAGGCAGCAGGGTGCCAGGTATGCCACAGCTCCTCATTCCTGCATCTGATAGCTGCGTGGTAACCCACTCAAGTGATGGCAATCATCTCTCTGAGGGCTGAGGAGAGGAGGAACTGCTCTGATTGAGCTGCACCGCCTCCCTCACCCTGAGAAACAAACGCCTCTGCCCCTACCGAGGGATTCTCTTTGCAGTGCTGGGCCTGAGGTGTCTCAGGTGACAGCTGGCTCCCTGTTACAGACCAGCAGTTTGTCCGAGGCAGGCAGTCTGGATAGTTCAGGGGGGATTTGTTTATCCCAACTGCGTCTCAGCTGTACCAGACCTCATCACAGGTGATGGAGTGCGAGAAGCACCCCCAGAGGCTAAGGTCACCTTCCCTGTTCCTCCTCCTCACTGCACAGCTCAGGTGTGCTGGCTGTTAGCAATGGCTGGGCAACTGAGAGGCACCACTCAGCAGCCTGGCCACTTGCTGCTTCATCCTCACACAGAATAAAACCCCTTTGAAGGCAGCACCCAAACTTCCTTCCTTAAAAACAGCTGCAGGCTGTCTGATGCAGTGTGGCCACAGCTTATAATTGTGGGAAGGGGGAGAACACCCATCCCCACCCATACATTTGGGGTGCAGTTGCATACTGCACAGCTAAAGCATCCTGCATCCAGCAGGAGGATCAGGATTCATGGATTCCTAGGATGGTTGAGGTTGGAAGGGACCTTAAGGATCATCCAGTTCCAACCCCCCTGCCAAGAGCAGGGACACCCCCCACTAGACCAGGGTGCTCAAGACTCCATCCAATCTGCCCTTGAACACTTCCAGGGAGGGGGTATTGGATGTTTCCAGCTCTATTGCACAGGGTTTGCTTGAGCTGCCACCGGGACCTCTATTGCAAACAGCTCCCTGGGAGGAGTGAACCCCTTCACGTCCCGTATTCTGTCTTGCAGTGACTGTGAGGAGCACCCGGGATTTCATGGGCTTTATGCTTCAAGCTCGCAGAGTGTCCAGCGATGAAGTGGCTGGCACATTTGTCTTCATCCCTTCGGGTTCCAAGCTGCTCAGCTGTTTTGAGGATGGGGACACCGTCACCCACTCCGATAAGTCATTGAAGAGAAATCTCTCCTTCGTGTGGAAAGCACCGGCCCAACCCATGGGAGACATCAAGTTCTCGTAAGAACACGCTGGTGTCTTCTCGGTGACAGGGCCTGGCTGCAACTCACAGCAGCTAAAGCATCCTGACCCCCCCCACACACACAGCAGCATCCCAGCTGGTAGTAACTGACCACCTAGGTCTGCTGGGAAGCGCTGCCTCGTGTCGCCACGGTCACTGCTCTCTCAGAACACACACGTGCACGGGAAGAGGACAGCCTGAGCACGTAGGAAATACGAGTGTTAAGGTACAGAGGGAGAACAGCGATGGCTCTGCCTGTCCTTCCTAACAGCACAGCCCACAGGACAATCCTGTGCATCCCTTCTTTTAAAGCACTAACTGCAAGTCAGTCGCACAAGAGAATTATTCCGGGTAGGAAGAGAGAGGGAGCGCTACCTGCTCTGACCGTCACCCTCCAAGCTGGTTTCTGATAGCATCTCCCTGTCGCAGCACCTGGGAAAACTCCCTGCTGGGTTTGACAACACCGTCTAAGAGTCAGTGCAGGGGAAGCAGGGCGGTCTGTGGTCCTCGCAGCTAATCCTGAGAGGCAGCTGAGCAACCAGAGCTGAAATCCTCCCCACATCTCCAGCTTAGAAAAGGCTCTCCGAGTGAGCCTGGAAAAGTTGGCCAAGGTAGTCTTGGCACGGGACAAAAAGCAGAGGGTGAGGTGCTCTTAAATATCAGAGGGCTGAGAAGAAGGGCTTTTTATTCCCTCCCTCTTCTGGTGGTGGCACCCGTGACACTGCCTTCTTTTAACGAGCAAATACCACTCCGGTTGCCCTGCCTACAGCAGATTACAGGCAGACCTACTCCAAGTCTCTCCAGCGAACCTCTGTCAAGACAGCCAGTATCCACACTGGGTTTTGGTCCCATTTTAATTGCGAGGAGGGGATTCCTCATCCTCTCTCCTCCTTATTGCACCTGCCCTCTTTTATTTGCGATACAGACCGCATGACAGGCTACTCCTTTAAGATACTCTCCCATCCTCGTCCTCAGATTAAAGCTGAGCACTCAGCTGTTTCATTAACACTAGAGAGCCCACAGATCCTCACCCCGTTTTCTTTTCACAGCATCTCCATCGTCCAGTCATACTTTGTTTACTGGACAAAGATCGAGTCTGCTGTCGTGGCTCAGAGAGGCAGCGGCGAGAAGCCAGAGCCTGTAACCCCCGCACCCTCCCAGGGAGCAGCAAACCCCCCCCTCACGGGTGTGGTGAGCAAAGGTAAGAGCCTCTTACCGCCTGCTCGCTGCGCAGTAGCTTCCAGGCAAACAACACTACTGACCTCCAGGGGCTGGAGGGACCCATTTAAATCCTGAGGCAATCAGGGAGATCAGCAGCGGCTGCCGTGAGCTCCTGCGAGGGAGGGCGTGAGTCAGCAGTCTGGGTGATGGAGCCAGCTCTGAGGAGGGTACCAGAAAGGTGCCAGGATGGGTACCAGGGGAAGGCAGCAGCATTCTCACATCTTACAATTTCAATGCAAACCCTAAAATACAACTCAGATGGAGAAGGCAAGCAGGGGCAATTAGCCTCTGCACCTGACTGCTGCCCTCCAGCTCTGTCCTGAGCTGTACTCAGAGTCATAGAATCATCAGGGATCAGAAGGGACCTCGAAAGATCATCCAGTCCAATCCCCCTGCCATAGCAGCATCACCCAGTCCCAGTGGCACAGGAACACAGCCAGACGGGACTGGAACGTCTGCAGAGAAGGAGACTCCACAACCCCCCTGGGCAGCCTGGTCCAGTGCTCTGAGTGGGATTTGAAATAAACAAACTAAAGACAATGAACTTCTGCTTCTCTCTCCCTCTCTTCTTGGCCTTTTCTCCATGACGGACAAGGTCCCACCTCTCCTGCAGCTGCAGCCAGCTCCCCTCCACGCACCCCTGTGCCCCCTGGCAGCCACTCCAGCATCCCCACAGCACCAGCGCGGGAGCCAGGCCTTGGCATCGGGTCAGCCAGCCATCCCGTTGCTGAGCGCTCTGCATCCAGAGAGCAGGACAGGTCCAGTGTCCAGGGGCTGGAGCCATCCCTCATCACCCAGGATCCCAACAGGACTCTCTCCCAGGATGACACCTTCGGCTACAACAGCAGCAGCAGCAACAGGTAAACTAGGTGGTGCAAGGAGTTGTTTCTACAGCCTTTCTGGAGAAGGAAAGCTCTGAGACAGCAGCAGGGAGAACCCCCAAACCTCATCACCCCTGGTGTTGTGCTGCTCAGCCCAGCAGAGGAGTGGCCAGGCAGCTGAAAGCTGTGATAGAAACTACTGCCTGCTGCAACTACTGAGAGGTCTGCAGACCTGCTCCTCCATCTGCAGGGGGAAGGAGGAAGGGATTCCCACGGCTATGGAGCTGGGGCTTGAGGGTGCCTCACAGGGGCTGGGCCCACATGAGCTTTATCCTGCGGGTGAACACCACCAGGATAGGAATGGCTGATGGAAACAGCCCCGTGCTCTGCGCTGGCTGCGTGTCCCCAGGCTGCTGCTCTGGGGAGCTCAGGCATTCAGCGACGGGTCTCGCTCGCTAACCCTGCCTTTCTCCTGTGTCCTAGAGCAGGAACTGTCACCAGCACGGCCACCCCACCCTCGTGTCCGATGTGTGCAGCACACAGGCAGGTAAGCGGTGGCAACGGGTGGGGAGGATGTCTTCTACAGAGGCAGAGAGGTCTGAGAGGAGAGGAGGGTAAGACCTCTCTGCTGCATCACAGGAGGTCCCAGAGGCAACTGAAACCACTGCTAACCGAGACAGTTCAGAGTTGTAATGCGTTCACTTGACTTGTGCGTTGGTTGTGTCGATGTTGTTTTCCTCCTGAGCCCCACTGCCCGCGGTTTGAACGGTCCCACCACCACATCAATCTCAAAAGCCCTTCTCCCGTGCAGACAAGAGCCCAAGAGAACCCCCCAGGACATTTCTCAGGCGTTGGAAGGGGGCCTCCTGGATTGTAAAGCAGTTTCATGGTCACTCTTGGATGATGCCTGCAGCAAAGCTTGGGCTGCAGAGCTGGCAGGGACTGGCTGTCGTTTGGTGACTGATAAAATGGGGTGGTGGCATCAGGAACAGGAGCTGGCAGGCGCATTCAGTCCCACTGAAACGGGTGGGTGAGGATGAGGGAGAGGCAGCAGGTGTCCAGCTGGCTGTGTGTAGACAGACAGCAAGATGGACTCGGGGGAGGCTCTCCCGGTGTCCGTGGCTGCCCCAAAACCACTGATACCAAGGGCCGTCCCAAGTCTCTCGGGTTCCTTCATCCCCAGGTCCGATGCTCGGCCTCAGAAAGGGGATACTGAATCCACTGGGACCCAGAACAGGAGGCTTTTGGCCAGGAGAATCGCCTGTCCTTTAGCCAGATCCCAGCATCACTCCGACTTAGGGGGGTGATGACAGTGCCTGTGAGAATGCCAGCACCACCACAGCAGGAGGTTACGTAGGTGAAGCCCTGATCATCCTCTCTCTGCCTTCGCCCTTCACCTCTCCCCCTTCAGCCTGCTCTGCCTTCTCCCCCCCCGGGACCGACGTGCGGAGCTGCGTCCCGATTCCAGTTCGGAACTGGAGCAGTTTGTGACAGCTACTGAATGGCTGCGGGACGGAGCAGGGCTGCTGCAAGGGGGAAGCTGTTAGGGTGACACAGGCAGCGGGGACCCAGCCGGCCCTTTTAGTCCTCTCTCACTGCTCTTCTTGTCACGCTTTTGCTTTCCCAGCCCAGTGCCCAGAGCAGAGTCGCCCTGAAAGCCTCCCGGCCTGAGACGGCATCTCCTTCTGCCCCACACGTGCACCCTCGCTTGGGGGATGACTCCGTGACAGCAGCCCGGTTCGGTGATGCCGACGCTGCCGGCAGCTTGTCATCGGCTTCAGGGCGAATGGCAGAACGAAAGCTGCCGGAGGAGACGGGTGCCAGCGGGGAGGAGGCGGAGGAGGCGGCAGGTGAGAATACCCTGCCGTGGGTGACCGGACCAGCTCCCGAATCTACTGTTCCTGGGAACAGGGAAGACCCTGGCAGAGGAACCCGACTCCTAGCAGCCCAACTGAGTATCCTCCTGGTCTGCATGGCCACCCTCGGCCTAGCAGTGGCGGCTGCCACGCACTGTGTCTGTGCCCAGCGCTGCCACAAGCGGACGGAGGTCTCCTTCAGCGAGCCGGACCCCGAGGTCATCGCCGTCAGAGACAGCGGGGAGGTGCTGCACTTCCGAAAGGTCCGGGAGAACAGCTTCGTGCTGGTGCAAGCCGAGTACAACTGGGTCAGCCCCTCCAGCAGTGGGAAGCAGGGCATCGTCCGCAACACCGGGAGCAGCCAGAGTAGGTGAGAAGAGCCCCGACTGCGGAGCGCGGGGAGCAGGGGTGTAGTTACCCATGTGCTGCCAGATCGCTGAACAAACTCAAAGCAGCCGGTTAGGCTCAAGGAGTCGGTGAAGAGAACCTCATCCAGGGCCCCTAAGAAGTAGAAGCTGGTAGAGTGCTCCGCGCGCGGCGCTTAGCGCAATTGATGTTGTGTATCTGCTCATTAGCTGTCACGGGGGCTGTGCCACGACTCTTCCTCCGTTGCCTTAAGGGTGTAGACAAAAATAGAACGCCTTCCTCCACGCCGCAGAGCTGGCTCCTGTTCCATCTCAGCCCGAGTTTCTTGTGTTGTATTTCTTCTAGGAACTCCACCCCGCCCGTTTTTGCCAACCCGTCCATCCCCAGCGGGAGCTCACGGGGTTGACCACGTGCGCCCGGCGTCTCTGCGGTGCCTGAACCCTTGCTGGCAGGTTTCACGTTTCCAGTTTGAGAATAAAAAGCAGTCACTCGTTAGCTGAGAACACCGGTACAGAGGGCGCTGAGGTGGGACACAGCGGCTACACACGGGGGGGCAGCAGATTTTGGGGGTGGAAACGTGCCGCCTCCTCCTCCTCCTGCTCAGGTGCAAACAGAAGACAACCCTTCCCGTCCACTGGCACCCGCTGAGGAAGGCTGTCCAAGCCTCACAGCTTGCGTTTACTTAGTCCTTCACCCCGAGTCAGCTGAGTGAGGCTGTGCTGGGACACGCACCGAGCGCTCCCCTCCTGTCCCGGGTCGCTCTGGAGCTCCCCAGCCTTTGCTCTCCTTTGCCTTACAGAGAGACCCTGTTTCTGTGGCCCCACGTAGCTGATCTGCGTAGCGACTGCAGCACTCAAGCGGCCAGACCCTAATTCACGTGGAAAACGGGTCAGCAGGAGTAAATACTGACAGAACTGTCACGACCCGGTGCTGGAACGGTTGGCACAGCTGACTGAGAGTTAATTACAGGCACCCTGGCCCCTCCTGCCTTCCCTCCCTGGTTTAATGTGACCAGAGCGCTGCTGTAGCTAGAAGACCGTACCCTTCCTGTCCCCAGCTCCTTCCCCATGACCCCGCCAGGCTGAGCAGAGAAAGGGAAGGCCGTTCAGAGCTGTCTGATGAGAGCGGCGACGCTTCACCGCCGCTCTGCCTGTGTGAAACGTACGCAGCAATAAACCCAGGTTTTTCGAGCTCTGGGGGACGGAGCTCCTTTCAATTAGCGATGAGCTTTGCCACTCTCTGGACCTGGCTGAGGCCTACAGTGCTGATGGGTTTTTCCTTGACTCCTGGATGCAGTTGCCATGACGAGGGGGAGGGTTTATCGGTTCAAAACACGCGCCCTGATTAATTGGTGAAAAGGCAAACGATTCCCACATCCCTAGTCTGGAGTGACTCACCGCGTAGGGAAAGTCTGCCGTGCTCGTGTTTGGAACAGCTGGAGAAGGGAAAGGAAAGGCAGGCGAGGAAAGGAGGGGTACAGACCACTCCAGTACTGACTGAGGGGACAGGCAGAGGGCTTTCCTTGGCTCTCTCTCTAGGTGCTCAGCTGTATTAGTCACGGGCGTTCTGCTGGATCCAGGGACCTCAGTTCCTCCAGCACGGGTTGGCCTGCAGTCGACTGTGGCCCTCCCTCAGCGCCGTGACAGGGCTTCACGTCTGCGTTGCTGACCACGGGTGTGGAAAGCAGTTCACGCTCAGCTGTAACTCACGGCTGTCCTGAGGCCTCTCTGCAGACGCTCCAGCCCCGCCTGGCTGTGCTCCTGTGCAGCTTGGTCTGGGTGATGCTGCTGTGGCAGGGGGATTGGACTGGAGGATCTTTCCAGGTCCCTTCCCATCCCTGATGATGCTATGAGCGTCCCTGGCACAGAAGCTGCTCAGGGATCCCTCCCAGCTCCCTTCTGCCATCGAATGATTCCCCCTTGCAGGTCCTGTTGTAGCAGCCCGCTGTCCTCAGGAGCTCCTCTGCGGCTGCCTCAGTGAGGTTCATTCTGCAAAGCGGAGGAATTACTGACCCGGTCAAGCGGGGGCTCCCCGTTAATTCCCGGTGTCTCACGGAGCCCCGGTACTCCCGTGTCAGAGGAGCCAACTGCCGGCTGCAGCGGGCGGAGCGGCCCCAGGCGCTGCAGGACACAGCCGTTAGGGACCGGGCAGGGGTCGGGGCACAGCCGTTAGGTACCGGGCAGGGGGCGGAGCACAGCNTGCCGGCTGCAGCAGGCGGAGCGGCCCCTGGCGCTGCAGGGCACAGCCGTTAGGGACCGGGCAGGGGTCGGGGCACTGCCGTTAGGTACCGGGCAGGGCACAGCCGTTAGGGACCGGGCAGGGCACAGCCGTTACCTGGCAGATCCGAAGGTGAAGCCGCGAGCAGGGACCAGCTCCGCAGGGAACAACACGCAGCCTCATCCTGTCGGTGCGGCGGCCACAAGCGCCGCAGGGCAACCCGTTCCGCCGGTGGAAGCGAACGGACGGCAGCACCGGGCACGGGGCTCCGGCTGAACGGGAGGAGCGCAGTGACGCGCAGCCGCCACCGGGGGGCGCCTTTGCCCCAGCGATGGCAGCCGCGCTCGGCCCCGCAGCCAGCGCCGTCGGCCCCGCCTCCGCTCCCTGCAGGGCCAGCTCCCCCCAGCACAGGTTGCCCAGAGCCTCAACCAGCCAGATTCTGAATGGCTCCAGGGATGGAGCCTCTACCCCGTCTCTGGGCAGCCCGTTCCAGTGCTCCGGTACCCTCCCTAGGAAGAGGTTCCGTCGAGTTTGCCATTAACGGCCACCAAGGCAGAGGAAGCAGACGGACTCCCCAAAACTCGTGAAACACCCCAGAAAAGGGAGCGGCTGGCTCGCCGCAGCGTTGCACACGCACAGTGCCCTCTCTGCAGGTGCTCTAAACCCCCCAAACCCGAGGGACCTAAAGAACCTCGCGAAACCCTGTGAAGAGGCAGCGGAGTTTGGGTTCTTCGCCAGCAGAGTCCCCGTGGGTTGGCAGAAGCTCGAAGTGAGATCATTAGGGAACAGCACTGAGATAGAACAGCTCTCTCCAGCTCCTTCTCATCTGAGGTTACTGAGCACTAGTGCTCCCCATCACCGAGACGAGTTACCTGATCAGAAACAAACAGTCAGGCTCCACAGACAGCAGCGCACTCGCTGTGGTCCCCTGCCTCACACAAACCCTCACCCGTCACAGCTCAGCTGTGTTTCTGCATCTCAAGAGGCCAGGAGAGAGGGGGGACAGGGTGGCAAAACTCCCAGCACCCTGGGGAAGCCTTGCTCCCACGCTGCTGCTCCCACGGCTGTGGGGTTTGGCTGGTACCCAGTGGAGAGGGTACAGGCTTCCCACGTTAACACTCTGGGAGCTGCATCAGAGAGTTCTCGGAGTAGCTGGCTGCGATCGTGTCACCCTCTTGTTCTCAGGGTGCTACTGCACCTCTGGGATCTATTTTAGTTACCAGGGAACTGGACCTAACCAGACGCTGTAGCAGCTCTCTCTAGGGGCTCTGTTCCACTTGCTGTGAGGTTCCCGACAGCCGACGCGTACGTTCTGGGGATGAGGCCTCTGTGTGCGGAGGGTACAACCCAAAGGGGCTCCTTTCTTCTCAACTGCATGAAGAAAAGGTGGTGCTAGGTGGCCACTGCTCACACAAGCCAAGAGCAGACAGCACGCACCAGCAAAGGGTCCCCAGGAGATGCACGGCCTCTTCCCGGCGCTGCAGCTGCTGGGTATCAGTTCTCTGAGCTGGGGTCACAATTTCTGATCTCATGGCTGCTTCTGATCCGGGCTAGAAACACAGTCAGAGCTGCTTGGAACCCACAAGACATCCTAGGAGGAGCGGCTGAGGGAACTGGGGCTGTTTAGCCTGGAGAAAAGGAGGCAGAGGGGAGACCTCATTGCTCTTTACCCGAGAGGAGACTGCAGAGAGGTGGGGGTCAGTCTCTCCTCCAAAGGCACCAGTGATAGAACAAGAGCACACGGGCTCAGGCTCTGCCAGGGGAGGGTTAGATCAGACATGAGGAAACCTCTCTTCCCTGGCAGAGCTGTCAGGGACTGGAGCAGGCTGCCCAGGGAGGGAGTGGAGTGGGGCTGAAGGCTGACTGGATGATCTTAGAGGTCTCTTCCAACTTCAGTGACTCTGAGCTAGCTTAGGAGAGAGCAGCTTGGTTGGTACAGACCAGATCCAGGTGCAGGATCAGCTCAGCAGGGCTCTTTTCTGGGTACAGCCTTCCATCTGCCTGCTCCGAGCTGCAGTCAGCAGGGGAGGCTGCAGGGAGCGGAGCCTGAATCAACAGCAGCTCCTGCTCACTTCGTTGTCGCTGCACGGGTCAGTGGCTGCGGGGATCTCGGTGGAAATGCAGCTAAAAATATTCGGAGGACTTGGTCTCGGCTGAGGAGAAAATTGTGGTGACTCACGCTCCTCCAGCTCCAGACTGGATCAGTGCAGTCGGATGGGCTGAGAGGCTGACACTCCACCGAGACTGCAACCTGGCTAGGGGAGCAGCCAGAAGGGCTCGCTGGCACCGACTGCCTCCAGCACACGGCTCCTGTCCTTTGAACCACCTACAAACACAGAGGTCACAGCTCAGCAGGGTTGGAAGGGGCTTTCCAAGGCCATCGGGTCCAACCCTCCTGCTCAAGCAGGATACAGATGGCTGAATCATGGAATCCTTAGGGATGGGAAGGGACCTCCAAAGATCATCCAGTCCAATCCCCCTGCCACAGCAGGATCACCCAGACCAAGTCACACAGGAACACAGCCAGGTGGGGCTGGAACATCTCCAGAGGAGGAGACTCCACAACCCCCCTGGGCAGCCTGGTCCAGTGCTCTGGTACCCTCCCTGGGAAGAAGGTCCTGCTGAGATTGAGNCAGTGCAGAGCAGAGGAGGGGCAGAACCTCTCTCCATCTGCTGACCACCACTGCAGGGGAAAGCGCAAGGCCAAGTTACACAACCTATTAACAGGGTCATCAGAAGCCTCTTGGTTTGCTGCACAAGAAGGGCAAGAGAAGGTCTGAGTAACCCAATAGACAGTGCTCAGGTTCTCCGGGACCTCTGAACCGGTTCGGGTTCTCCTCTGCTGGCGTGACACGGGGCTCCAGGCAGGCAGGAGCCTGGAAACGTTGACTGATGCTCAAGAAAGTCCCCCTCTTGTCCCGCATGCCAAGCCGTCGCTTGCTGTCAGGTCGCTCTGACTGCGTTCGCTGCCGTGGAGTGGAGCTCCCGGTCACGTTCCGAGCCAAGACAGCGTGAGGACTCAGAGCTGTTCGGAGCCTCTAGCCCAGCGCTGCTGGAGTTCGATGAGTTCAGCTTCACTTGGTGAGAACTCGCAGTACCCCAAGCACTTCCTTCCCAGCTTTCCTTGGCAGGAGACTCCTGTGCAGTTTACGGATCGCGTTCTTTCAACGAGCAAGCAAGGAGTGGAAAAGGGCCCCCACAAAACCCCCCACCCCAGGAACCGGAGCTAGAAACACCGACCCGGCCGTAAGGACTCTCGTTTTCCCACTCATGAAACGAAGCTGAAAAGAATCCTGTTTATTGAAGACACGCAGGCACAACAACAAGGGCTAAACCCAACATCTGCACATCTCCACACGTAACAGAACCGGTACGCATCACTGGGTGTCGTTAAGTATGGACTTAGAACGTGGGTTTTGCTTCAAAGTCCCTTTACATCAACAGCTCCGACACGCTGAGGGTGCTGAGACCCCGGACCGGGCTGCCCAGGGAGGTTGTGGCTGCCCCCCAGCTCCCTGGAAGTGTTCAAGGCCAGATTGGCTGGGGCCTCGAGCACCCTGGTCTGGTGGGGGTGTTCCTGCTCATGGCAGGGGGGTTGGAACTGGGTGATCTTGAAGGTCCCTCCCACCCTGAACCACTCCGTGGCTCTGTGAGCACTCACACTTGACATTTAGGCTGCCCCAAGCAATCAGCAAGGGCTCTGCAGGGGCTCTACCACATCTCCATCCTAACTCAGTCTAGGGGACAGCCTCAAATGCAGGGAAAATGGAATGAGCTCCGAGGGCCGTGCCCAGCGGGACCGAAGCTGTTGGAGGGTGTTGGAGGTACTGAAAGTGGCAGAGGTAGCTCAGTAAGGGAACCCGCGGTGCTCTGACCCATCGGCGCTGCGCAACCACAGCACGTGACGGTGTGCTTGAGCTCTCCCCGTAACTAGGGAGCTCTCCTGGGCCTCCTGCCTCCCTGCTCAACCCCAACGGTTGAAGTCACGGAGTTCAGAGCGACTGGGATGAAGCCTTCGTGTTCACTGAGTTCAGGGTGATGGAAACAGAACAAAGGAAACTGCTGCTGCAAGCAGCCCGACTCTTCCCCATGTGAAGCCAGCCCTCTGTCAGCACGCTCACGGGAGGGGAGCCTGGAGCTCAGCTCACCAACGCGAAGATGTTCTCCGCACGGACCCTGCAGGCTGGGTTAGCCTGCTGATGGACCCGACTGCGCTGTCTGGGGATGTTCTGAGCTCACTGCCCACTGCCCTTGGCACGGCTAGTGCAGAAGAGAACAAAGCACTGGGGGACACGGGCTGTGGGCAGTGCCGCTCAGCCCTCCTGCTGGCTCGGCTCGCCCAGCCTCATCCCCCTCCAGGGAAGGGAAGAATTCAGCCCGCTGCCACCTCAAGTACCTTTGTTACGCAGTGGTTTCACTGGCGGTGACAATCCTAGCCAAGGGAACTCTGTCGGCTCCCAGCAGCTTCTCAGAGAGAGGCAGCTCTTCTCCTAGAGACAGCAGTCCTGCTCTGCCTGGCCAGCAATGACGGCACCGATGACCGGTACCAACTGCTGCTCCCGTGAAAACCTGACTGGGAAGAGCAAACCGAAGCAAACACGACTGCTTCTCACTAAGGCAAAAGGACTGGGACTTCACACGCCTGCTGTCCTACAAACTCGTGCAGCTTGAGGGACCGGCCGCAGCCTCACCGCAGCTGCGCTCGTCCACATCTGCCGAACACCTGCCCCTTTAGCCCCAGCGCTACCTGCGGCGTTGACCGCGACTCCCAGGAAACCTCCTCGCTGACCCCATCCCGCTCCGACCTATTTCTTCCACTCCTGTGAATGTCGTAACGCTGCGGGCACAGCTTTCCAGCGGGTCCGCTCCCCCACCGCGGCGTCGGGGCTAGAAACCGTCACCGTCCAGACGAGCTGTGGTGCCAGCGACGCGGGCTGCTGGGTCGTCTCTGAGCGTCGCTTCGTTCAGGAGTCACGCTGTCTGTCTGTCTAAAACAGTTGTGGCTGATTGTCAGAGCGGCTAAGACAGTGTTTCTGTTACTACAGGATCCTTCCCATCGGGAAAGAAGAGAGAGGGAGTGGGATTTCTGGTCCTCAGGAGCCGCTGTTCGTTACCGACACAGCAGCAGAGGGAATCGCTCGGCTCACGACGGCACAGGCTCTGGTTCAGTATTAGCACCCTACGTCCCGTCGCAGCAGCTCTCCGTGCGTCGCGGCGCGGGGAAGGCAAAGGAAAGAGGAAACCCCAAACCTGTGCTCTTCGGGGATGAATTACAGACAAACTCCTGGCTGCAAACACAAATACTTCACTCACAGCCCGAGCACCAGACCACCGCTTTGAAGAGGCTGAGGAGGCGATGAAGATCTACACCGGCACGGCGTCACGCGACGGAAGGGAAGGCGTTTTCTCCAGGACCCATTAGCTTTGAAGGAATGTCTAGACAACGGTGTCAAGGAATGCAAATAATTCATGCTTCTCAGCTTCTCTCCAGTGGATGGCCCCATGCTGAGTCTACACCAACTCGGAGGAAAAAGGCATGTCACAGTCGTAGGGCTCGGGAGCGTAACAGAGTCACACAGAAATTCAAGTCAATCGAGGAGGAAAAATAAACCCCCAACCCCTTCGGAAAGCTCTTCCCCAGGGGAAGCCGGCGCTGGGAGAGGCTTCAGGGAGAGGCGTCGGGGCTAGTTGAAAGCAGACTTGCAGCTGGTGTGCCCCGGGCTTGAGAGCAGGGCTACGGAGGAAGCAGCTAGTAGTTGTGGCCGTTCGCTCGGTTAGAAAAATATAACCTAGAGGACTCCAAAATACTGTACAACCTCTGGCCGTCGGCTTCGGCAGACGATGCTTTCGCCAAAAACGCGTCTGTAAGGCACTTAACGGGGATCGATTTAATATAGAGATATCTATAAAAATAAAATATGCACTGCAGCAACATTCACGAGTACCCAGCTGTCTCCACCGTCTGTGTGTACAGTACAGAACGTATATACAGTCACTGCCACACAGGGGTTATACCTTCACGGGCGCTTTGGGCTGCCTGGTCAACTTCTGTGCCTGTGAACAGCAAAGGAGACAGTCATTCCTGTTCTTAAGAGACAACCGACACGGCCTTGGCTCGTACAGAGCAACAAATGCTGCTGCTGCTCCCTTCCAGGAGGCCACGCGCAGCTGACAGGCTACTCGGAGCTTCTTAATGGTGGGTTTGGCTCTGATCGCTCATCGTGACCTCCTCACGGGCTGAGTCTTAACAGGAGAACCACAGGGAGTTTCCTGCTGGGGCCTCGCTCTGCAAACTGGGGATTTTCACCCTAAAACTTCATGGAATCATAGAATCCTTAGGGATGGGGAGGGACCTGGAAAGATCATCCAGTCCAACCCCCCTGCCACAGCAGGATCACCCAGACC
>VZRI01010246.1:57788-125124 GCA_013397515.1 Upupa epops
AGAGAGAGAGAGAGAGAGAGAAAGTGAGATGAAGAGAAAGATAGAGTGAGAGATTGAAATAGAAAGAGAGAAATAGAGACTGAGAGAGTTTGAGAACTAGAGAGAGAGAGAGAGAAATAGAGTTAGAGAGAGAAAAGAGAGATAAAGTAAGAGAAATAGAGATAGAGAGAGATTGAGAGAAACAGAAAGAGATTGAGAGAAAGAAATAGAGAAATAGAAAAATACAGAGAGAGAAACAGAGATATTGAGAGAGAGAAATAGATAGAATAGAGATAGAGAGAGAGAGTTTGAGAAACAGAGAGAGACAGACATCATTCCACTTTGTGTTTGGGGAAAGAGGTTTTTAACTTTGTAGTCTGGCAGATCCTGCTGCCGTCTTTACAAACCCGAAACACCTCGGTGCAGCTGAACCTCTAAATATTTAAACCCCATTTCATACAACCAGATCACATGTACTATCATAATTAAGTAAGAATGTCACTGCAGCTGAGTTGTGTGACTGGGTAACCGCCTCCCCCCTTGCAAGAGAGATGCCAAAAGGAAGCCAAGGTGTTTATAGAAAACAAAACATCAAGGCTGATGATGACATGTTTATTTTCAAAGCGGGAGGCCATTACCCAGTCACCACGCTCACTCCCACTCTGTTTATCAGAGCTCTCTACCAGGCCCAAGCTCATTGATTTTTTTTTCAGAGAGTAATTAAAACAACATTTGTGAATAACACAGAAGGCCAAGGGAAGAAACTGCTGCACCAGAACAGTCCCCAAAGAGGGCAGCGTTACAGTCCCGTCAGTGCAGCAGGCTCAGCTGATGCTCAATGGAAAAGAAACTAGTGCTGCTGAACTGGGAATGTCCCCAGTGCTGGCTGACTTCCCTGGTGCCCTGCTGAAGGGCTGCCTTAACTTGCATCAACTGACAGCAGCCCCCAAAGGTCACTGACACCCCTGAGGGTCAGAGAGGACTGGGTGAGCTCCAGCCCCACTTCTGGTCCCAGGGAAGGCATTGGATGCTGCAGAGAAGCCAGCACTGCAGGGAGTGATCTGTCGTGGGGGGTGTCAACTTCAGACCATCCCCGTGTGGGAATAGTGGGGAATTTTCTTTATGAACCCTACAATATTCCCTGATTTTAGAGAATCCTGGCTTGCAGACTGAGGGTAAAAGATGCCTCACAGATGTCCATCTTCAGGTGCAAAAGCACAGCTTAACAAGGTCAGCTGCAGGAACTCAGCTCCTGAAAATGCAGAGCAGGGGTCTTTTTTGCAATTCAGAGAATCAGAAGTGGAGCCACACTGAGCTGGGGAATCACAGAATCATTAGGGAACGGAAGGGACCTTGAAAGATCAGGGCAGGAGTCAGGAGGAAGGAGCCAGGCTCTGCTCAGGGGCACCCAATGCCAGGACAAGGGGCACAGGGTGTCAGCTGGAGCAGAGCAGGTTCCATATCCAGAGAACAAACTTCTTCCCAGTGAGGGTGAGAGCCCCGGCAGGGGCTGCCCAGAGGGGTTGTGGAGTCTCCTTCTCTGGAGACGTTTCAAACCTGCCTGGGCTGTTCCTGTGCCACTGGATCTAGGGGCTCCTGCTGTGGCAGGGGGGTTGGACTGGAGGATCTTTCGAGGTCCCTTCCGATCCCCAACACTCTGTCACTCTGTGACTACCCCTGTTATAAAGGAAACAAAGGAAAACTCCCTACCATGGGATCTTGAAGAAGGACCCCGAGAAGTTTGAGACAGCAGATTTAAACGCAGCAGTCCTTACCTTCTGCCTAGAAACCATCCAAGACTTTATCGTTGGCACCAGCAGGCTGCCGAGAAGAATCTGAGCGGGATGGTAGATGAGTAAGGGGACGGAAATTAAGGACAGGTGCTCATAGCCCGCAAATACTATCTTCAGCATGGGAATTCCTGCGGGGAGAAAGAGGAGGCTTTGAGTTCCAGACACAGCCAAGGCGTCTGCTTGCACTGACACGTCACAGAAAGAATCAAACGTGAAGACTCCAAGGGTTCAGAAGAAAAACCAACCCAAAGAAAGCCTCGAGAACATGGAGTGAAAGAAGTGGCAGAGAAAGTTCTGTTGTGGAAACAACAGGAGGAGTGGGGACAGTGCCCTCAAAGGTCTGTGTATGCCAACAGCTGTCACTCGGTGCTGCAGACCTGATACACAGGCCGTGCTGCTGCAGCACAACTGTTGGGGTGCTGAGCGGAGTTCTGTACTGCCTCTCTACTCCTGCCTCCCACTGCTCTGTTTCATGTCCTCCAGCCAGCTGCCCAACTTCTGCCTGTCACCCGTCTTCAGTCTGGTCACCACTGGAAGATGACTGTGCTTTGTGGGCACAGTCCCTGCCAGCTGGTGAGGACCCAAACGACAGCCTTCCCTGCTTGCGCTGGTTCAGGCATCAAGGTGGAGAGTCAAGCACTGTCAGAGAGTCAAGCAGGTGAGTACTCGTGTGTCAGAGAACAAACCTCTCTGCTCTACCTGTGTTTCAGGAGAGACAAAGCATGAGAGAGAAACAATCCAGTGAAGTGAGTGAGCTGTGCGAAGAGGTCATGGCTGGGGAGCAGCTGAAGCACAGAAGTACTAGATGCTGGGAGAAGTCAGTGTTAACAAGTAGGCAGTTCTGGAGAGGTTTCAGACCCGCCTGGCTGTGCTCCTGTGCCATGGATCTAGGTGATCCTGCTGTGGCAGGGGGATTGGACTGGATGATCTTCTGATCATCCTCAGATCCCTTCCGATCCCTAAGGATTCTATGATTCTGATTCTTATCGTTCAAACTTTGCTGGTATGCAGCTCTCTCAGAAAAGAAGTTCACAGCTTACAGCCACAGATCCTGGAGGCAGTGACACTACTACAAAGGTAAACAAAAGCACCTAAAAAGGTGCTTTTTCAAGGGTTTCATCTCCTTTTTAAAATGCTTAAAGCTCTCCATAGCAGTGCGCAGGAACTGGGGCAGCAGAGCGACTGCTGGTGTCTTTCAAACAGATAAAGTCTTTCTCTCTCTTAGAAAACAAAGGAAAAATCACCCCGACTGTGTTTCTTTCATTGACACACACACAAAAATCAGATCACACATGGATGGGGGCATATGTATATACACACACAGGCCAAAGCCACCCAAGCCACATGAAACCCTGCTGCTCAGTCTCAGCCTGCAACACACTGTCGGGAGGAGATTCTGAACATCACCAAGAGAAGCTCTAGCAGAGGCACCGACTGAAGCCGTAGCAGCACTAACTGGTTGGCTGTAACTAAACTAATAGAGTGAGATGAGTTTAAATCTTTCAGACAGTGAGCAAGGAAGGAAGGTGCAATGCAAAATCCTAGAATCCTTAGGGATGGGACCTCAAAAGGATCGCCCAGTCCAATCCCCCTGCCACAGCAGCATCACCCAGACCCAGTGGCACAGGAACACAGCCAGGTGGTCTGGAACGTCTCCAGAGAAGGAGACTCCACAACCCCCCTGGGCAGCCTGGTCCAGTGCTTCGGGACCCTCCCTGGGAAGAAGGTCCTGCTGAGATGGATAGGGAACCTCCTCTGTTCCAGCTGGCACCCAGTGCCCCTTGTCCTATCGGACCCGGTCAAAGGCCACGTGAAAGCTATTCATCCTTCCTGCAGCTCTGCATCCAGTGTAACCTCCCACACCCTCTCCCTTCCCCTTTGCTACTCTCACCTTCCATAGTCACCCTCTTAAAAGGGCCGTGGAAACACTACCCTGCACTTGAGCACACTGAGCTCACTGTGAATTAAAGAAATCCTACAAGATGCGAAGGTATTTTTTAAGAGCATTTAAATATAGGACTCTTTTCATCTAGCTATCACTGCAGTAATATAAATGAAGCAAATTAATTTTAATGCTCCAAGGTACTGATTCTGTGTCACTGTCACTGACAGGATCCAGCCAGACTTTTATGAGATGGCATTTGACTTTATGGAAGCGAGCACTATGCACGCATTTACAATTTTACAGGGACTTTAAGCTGTCACGCTGAAAAATGTTTATAAAACATTAATCAAAAAATGCCTCTTCAATACAATGCATTGTCTGAAGGCTGTGGGCAGGCACACAGCGCAAATGGATTCCTTTTCTGACGAAAAGTCAGCTCTACCCAAAGCCTTTCCCCACTGCTCTACGCGCACGCACGGCGCGGGGAGATAAAGAGCACTCTCGCAGCGCATTACTACCTGCTGCAAACACTTGGGACGTCGCTAATGTACGGCGTGCCATATTTCCGTGTCACACATGACACGTTTGTCTAACAGAGCCCAACAGGCTTTGACATTGCAGCAGATTCCATACAAGAGCTTTCAACTGACATCTGCCAAGTAAGAACTTCAAGTAGGAGCTTTCTTCTTCTAACAAGCAAGTAAGAGGTTGCTTTTATCCTATGCCCATGATGGAAGTGATAAAACAATGAGCACTGGAAATGAGGGGTGGGAGGGTTTTTTTCCTATGTTAGTATGTTTATTTTATGCTTGCTGAAGCTGTAAGCTCCCCTTAAGGCTCTGTTTCATCAGCTGCTCTTTCCCATCATNCAGCTCAAGAGCCCCAGCTCCCTCAGCCTGTCCTCATCAGGGAGCTGCTCTCCTCCCTTCATCATCTTCGTTGCTCTGTGCTGGACACCCTCCAGCAGTTGCAGTGGCTTCAGAAAACTTCATGGAACACTTTTATCACCCCTGAAACAGAAGCCATTCTCTCTGAAAGCCAAAGCAGAATTACTGCTAGACGCACCACTTTCGTGCTCTCCTGTACTGGCTTTCCCCCCCTTCAGCATCCTTCACAACAAACACTTTACCCTAAAACTACTGCTCACATTACCAAAACATTCCGAATCACGGGACGCTGCGGCATTTCAGCCGAGGAAAAGAGGTTTGGGGCAAAACAAAGAGGTCATCACTAGAGCTCTGGATCTATCAGGCACTCCAGAACGATGAGGCAAAGCAATCCTCGCAGTGAGGCAGTGGAGAGACTGTGAAGAAAAGCCTTAGCCTTTGCATCTTCTGTTCTGCACACTGCCTGCCTATACATTTCAGAACTCAACTGCATCATCTTCCAGCGCGATATACAGAATGAATCAAGCGCGTGGCAGCAGCTTCTCCACCACTCTCTGCTATTCTCTTTCGGAGGGATCCTCAGGGGTTGATGTGAAGGGCACATTAGTAGATGAAATAGCTGTTTCTCTTTCTGAACTGAGAAAAAGCCTGTAAAGTGGGACACACAACTGCAGCAAGAGCTGCCAGAGCAGGAGGGGTGGTCTGAGCTTACCCCTGCAAAGGCAGTGCCAAGGAGCACCTGAAGTGTTACTGCCGAGACTCAGAGCAGCGTTGCATGCAGTGACTGCATGCCATGAAGTGGTGGTGAGGTCTGGGGAAAGTCCAGCTTAGAGGACTAGGAAAGGGATGTTTCATGTGCACTATACAACACCCACCCTCTCCTGGTCCCTGGGGTTGTTCTTGCCCAGCTGCCAGCCTCTCCCCTGCCCCTTGCTGTCCCTCACTCCATCTCTCTCTGCCCAGCTCTCCAGCCTGTCCAGGTCTCGCTGGCTGACAGCACAGCCTGCTGGGTGGCAGCGACATTCACCACATCATTCAACAAGGCTTTGCACGCCATTCCATGGCTTCTCTGTTTCAGAGGACTAGAATCACTGGGAAGGCTGTGCACTGGATCAGAGACTGCCACACAGTCACACTGGGATTCGAGAGTTCACCGAGACCCACACCAGGTTGTAAGAGAGATGGGACTGGTCTCACATTTAAGTAAAGAAGGAGGAGGAAGAGAAATGAATGTGGAAATGTCTGCTGTCCTAGCAACCCAAAACTCTCACACCTAAAATAAACAGAAATAAATCCATATTTATAGATAAAATTAATAAAAGAAGAAGAAAACTTAGCTGCTCTGAACGCTTCTGTTGTCACCACTCGTCAGAGAACGGGCTCATCAGGGGGATCAGCAGCTGAAGCGCAGTGCTCAGCAGTTACTGCCAAGCTGCACCTCCTGCTACTATCAAAGTTTTAAGTCAATAAAAGTGTGAAAGCTGGGAGGGAGAAGCAGAAAGCTCCCTTCGTCTATTTCTGGGGTTTCAACGGGTGCACTCAGATTGGAAGTGATGTTCAGCGAACACCACAGGCAGCCTCACCAGCTGCTAACAATGAAACATTTAACGCCAGCCACGGAGGAGGACGAGCACCTCACACTCCACAACACCTCCACCTGTCTGACGACATGGCAGCAGCAATTAGCTAACAGGGAACTCACCGTGAACTGGAGCCCCCTAAGTCATGCTCGCCATGTGATTCAGCCTTAATCTGGCACCACGACGCAGCCGCAGCGACAACAGGAGCCCATCCCTCACTCTTTGGTGCCTTTTTGTTCACAGCTTGGGTCTGGGTTCACTCCTCACACACGTAACAGCCTCTAGGGATGGGGTAGATGCTTTCTTGTCGTTCATCAGCAATGTGCAAGCTAGGAAGTTTAGATGAAGGGAATTTAAACACTTCCTTCCCTTCTCTGTAACTCTCGTAGCCAACACTTTATGAAGGGTTAAGAGCTTAGACTGAGACACTGATAACTCTCCTAGACCCACAAAGCTGAGAGTTTATTGATTTGATTCTCTCCTGCCCCTTCCACACGTAGTTGAGGCTAAGATTTCTCAGCATACAAGTTTTTATTACGTGGGGTTTGCTAACGCACGGACAAAGCCCTTGTAAACACCTCTTATTGTTGTTGTTATTTGTGTAAACTCAAGCAGGAAAGGACAATCACAGCATCACAGAAGGGGTTACGTTGCAAGGGACCTCAGAGATCACCTAGTTCCATGGGCAGGGACACCTCTCACCAGACCTGGTTACTCAAAGCCCCCTCTAATCTGGCCTCGAACACTTCCAGGGATGAAGCAGCCACAAAGTCCCCGGGCAACCCGCTGCAGTGCCTCAGCACCCTCATAAGTGAGGGATTTCCTCCTCAAAACTATCTAAATCTACGCTGTTTTAGCCTGACACCATCCCCTATCACTACGGTCCCCTCTACAAAGACCCTCTCCAGCTTTCCTGTCGCCCCTTCAAGTACTGGACGACTGCTATAATGTCCCTGCAGCCCCAGTTCCTTCAGCCTGTCCTCACAGCAGAGCTGCTCCAGCCCTCCGGTCACCCCTGTGGCCTCCTCTGGCCTCGCTCTAACTGCCCCTCATGATCCAAACAGTTTTATACTCTCATCAGACTTTATTTAAAGCTTTTGTTCCTCCTGAAACCTTGATGCAAAGGAAAATATGATACTTCATATCATACTTTCCATTTTAGCTTCCTTCTAAATGGTGAAACTNTCTTGATGCAAAGGAAAACATGATACACAGCTTCCTTCTAAATGGTGAAACTACCTGTTTGGGATGCCAGCATCATTCCTCCTTAATTCTGCCTTCATCTGAGTTCTGTAGCCAAGGTCGGACACTGGTCCAGGTTGCCCAGGGAGGTTGTGGCTGCCCCCCAGCTCCCTGGCAGTGTTCAAGGCCAGACTGGCTGGGACCTTGAGCACCCTGGTCTGGTGGGGGGTGTCCCTGCTCATGGCAGGGGGGTTGGAATGAGTTGATCTATACAGTCCCTTCCAACCTGACCCATCCTAGGAACTGATGACTGGCTCTGTGACAGTTCTAATGCTGCAGTCAGTTGGGAAGGCACTCAGAGGACAACAGCTCGCCAGGCAGAAGTGCTGAGCAACGCAATACCATTTCCTAGTCTCAAACTCTATGGAAGAGGGCTGTGTGCTTGCTTGCTTTCAGCTGAGGAGCCCTGTTTTACACTCCCCAGACCGTTCCGTACCAGGGAATCTCCAACTTTTGCAGCTGCTGTTGATTTTTCACATCTTTGCACCCACTGCTTTAGAAGTGTCTGGAGCCGGCAGCTCAGAGTGGCTGCCAGAAGGTGCACAGAGAGCAGCAAACGTAGATGCAAGTCTCTCAGGGAGACTTAACATCATCTTCAATCCTCTCCAACTTTAGCACGGGCGACACTCGGAGCCTCTGCCAGCTCGAGGTAAAAAACAATCTTGACTCACGTCCAAATGCGGATCATCCCAAGGGGAACCTGTCAGCTGCCTGCGGAGCCTAACGCGGCCTCCTAAAGCAGATCAATTAAGCGGTTTTGGTGGGGAGGGAGGGCTCTGGTGTCACTAGAATGGTACAGATGGGTGCGTGTGTTTACTTGTTGTATTTATTATGAAGAGGTACGAGCTCACTGTCGGTACAACCCCGCCGTCTAGTGTGCAGTGTCTGATCCGATTCCGCGTACGGCCTCCGACCCGATAAATAATTGGAGAGGTGCGACTGGGAAGCCACAGTTGTTATTCATCGATCCCTTTCTCTAAGTCAGGATTGAGAGATGTAAACTTGAAGTGAATGAGATCTCCTGGGTGAGATTCTTCAGTTCAAACACAGTAAACAACTGTTGTCCTCTGACGCGCGTTTTAGTACTGCTAGAGGCAAACTTTCTAAACATTAATAAAACCCGACTACCGGCAGAGTGCACAGATGAAAGGGAAGCCCTGGGAGCTGGTGCAGGATTTCTTGCCACTCTCAAAGTCTAATCAAAGAAACATACGTTTCAGGTTGGAAAGGAAAGGAGATTCCCTAGTTTACTCTAGTATTTCCCCTTCTGGAGTCACCGAGGTCAAAACGGAGTTAACTGCAATAGATTCCACACGCTGCCTCGTGCATCTCTGGATTAAAAACCCAAGGGAGGAAGGATCAGGTACCCTGTGGCCAAAAGCCACTATAACTCACCAGACGATGCATTCTGCTTTCAGATTGCCCTGCTAGCACTGCTCCTTCCTGCAAGTACAGCCCCCCTAGGGGTGCTCTGGTCTGAAGAAGACAAGCAGGCGGTGCTTACGCAGCCACATGGATGAGTAGCAAGGGAAAATCAAAGAGATGGCCTTGCGTGAGCCCTCCAGCGACCACAGCCTCCTGGAGACAGCCCCATTAAGTGATGAATAGTGGCCTTAGACTTCTAGAAATGCTTACACACTTAGAAGGGGATCTCACCTCAGGTGGATTTGTCTGTGCAAGCAGGAAACACTCACACTATTCCCAGTTACAGAAACCTTCCGTCTATATTTGGTTCTGTTAAATCACAACATCGCAGCTGTACTGGAAATAGCAGCACTGCCCAGGAGTTCTCTGGTGGCTACTGAGCAGGACCACATGCCAGGTACACAGTAATAAGGGAATCACAGGATCATCGAGGTTGGAAGAGACGTCCAAGATCACCTAACCCACCTGTCCAACCCGACCCCACCATGTCCACACTAAACCCTGTTCCCTAGTGCCACATCTACCTGTTTGCTGAGCGCCTCCAGGGATGGCAACTGCCCTCCCTCCCTGGGCAGCCTCTTCCAATTCCTGCCCACTCTGACAGGGAAGAAATTTTCCCTGATGTCCAAATGACAGAAATCACCGAGCAGAGGGAACAAGCCCAGCCTACCTCACTTGCTGCTTTTCCCAAGCAAATGCAGAGCAAAGACTGAAAACACCTAGAAAGCTGCTGTTTTGGCTCAGAGGGCCACAGTAGCAAACTCATTAAATGTCCTAGCAGCCCCTAAGGCTCCCACGATCTCAGAAGCAGGGGTGTGAGAGAGTTTCTAACTGTCTCACAATAGCGATGGGTACGTACTGGCTCAGCCAGCCCCTGCAAGACACTTACTCCTTCAAACCTATTCCGCCTATCAGCTTCCCTTCTGCCTCCAGGGTCAGCACCCATCACCTCCAGCCAGAGGAGCAGCCAGATCGTTGTCACTTACATCGCTCTATTGGACACCCGGGGAAGAAATGAGATTAGAAGTCTGGAACAGATAAGAAAACACTACAACAGCGAGAAGGGTCTGCATGCGATTCCTGTAGCATCTCACAGAGTGGGGCTGTAGGAACACACAGATGAAGCCAACCCCTGGCTAATATCAGAGTGGTGGAAACACATTATTTGCCTCTGGAAAATCTTGTTAAGGAGGTATCTGTAGAAAACAAGAGCAAACTACAGCCAGCTCTGAGCAGCTTGGAGCTTTACATGAGCACAGTGCCCTCTGTCACGCTGCAGCTGGGGACCTCAGGGGAAGCCATGGGCTGATTAATCCCTACTCCAGGTGATCTGCTCACAGACAACGGAGTTTCCCCTGAATCTTCCTGTGCACGGCAGCAGGCTTTTAAGAACTGCTCAAGTACAGAGTATGGGTTCCACAGATGTAGAGTAAGAACGTGAGCAGCAAACACAAGTGACTGCAATTAAAACCGTACGGAAGAAAGCCAGCGCTTTGGCTAGTTATTTATTCCTCTGCAAAGAGAACTCTTTTCTTGCCTAAAAGTCTTTTGTAGCCTAGAGACTCTGACTGCATTACAGTAGCAGTCCTTTCTGGCTGCTAAAATAACTTCACACTGTAAATACGAAGATGTCAAGTATTTTTCAAGCATCCTGCCGTTGACTTTGGGAATCGCAGCTTCCAGCTCGCGATTCACTCTCTGCAGAGGAATACAAGAGCGTTGCGGGCTCGGCTGCAACTTCTGCGTAAGTGCTAGCAACAATGGCAGTATTTTTTCAGATGAGCCACACTGATAGCTTTGCACTTCCTTGAGGCCTCTTCTCACTGAATGAACTCCAGGGAATGGCATCATGTCGGGCTTTCCAGATGGATTATGTGAAGCCATAGCTCAATGTCATCTTCAATAGCAAGGCTCATAATTAAAGGTCAAATAGTCACTTCATCTGCAATCAATCAATAGAAGAAGTACTAATACTAAGTACTAATCAATCAATGGCAAATGCACTAATAAAAGCCATGCATCAAACGTCCACGCGCTCGCGTGCGCGTGTGTCTGTGTGTGTGCTCACACGCACCGTGCATGCATGTGAGTAGGGAGGAGGAGAGAAAGAGAACAAAGTGGGGGTGAACGTGCCAGAGGGCACTGTGAATGCTATGATTTATCTTCACTCGTGGTCGGCATATATCCTGCCTCGCTCGTTCACTGAAAGGCAAACAAAGGTGAGTCTGTCTCCACGCGCAAGCAGCGGCCGGCGTTCTGCACTAAGGAACACAAAGGCACCCACGCCGTGTCGTTTGTCCTTACACGACCGTGCCCTGCACTCTGATCTACGAGACAAAAAGTGTGTCAAGCGTCCTGTCTCCAAAATAAACCCCAGCATATGGGTACAGCACTCAGAGCGAGCACTTATTCATGGATTCAGCAGTGGAAGTGGCAGTTGGCCTCATGAGCATGCACTGCATGGGAATTAGCTGGTTTCATAATATGGTGTGGGAGAAAGTGACTTATAAAAGTCTTCTCATGCCTCTCCTATTACCACTTCTAAAGCTTGAAAGCTGTCAGCTCTTCTCCCACTTTAGTCAGTGCCATTCTGAGCTCCCCAGGGAACCGGCCAGACGTACCTATTTGGAGTTTCACCTGCCAAGCCGAGAGAAATCAGTTTCAAAGTGAAAGAACAAGTGTTGGGAGGTCATTTTTACACTGCACTACCACTGCAATCTTGAAGACAAACAAAGCAGAGCTCCACAATGGATGTGAAAGCAGACCCCGAGCTCCGTTTGTGCTTTCAGTCATCATCACAACAGAAGGAGAGGGAAAATCGCTCCCTGCTATAAGAGAACAGAAGGTTTCTCAGTGCCTGGTTTATACTAAACACCTCTGGATGAGGAAGAGCGTGACAGAACACCAAGAGAGGAAGGGCCAAAACGCCTTCACCTGCTGGGTGGACGAGGCAGCACTGCAGGTAACATTTCACTGCCGCTCAGAAACGGCCGAGACTCAAAACCAAATCACAACGGCTTCGCGTCTGCTTTCAGTGCAGGAATAAACAGCAGCTGCTCTGGCTAAGGAAAGGGAAAATACAAACCCAAGAGGGTACTAGCAGACAACAAGTGACCAAACTCAGCTGTCCCCCCACAGGTCAAGACAGACTTGATGAAGACGCTTGGTAGAGCGATTAAAAGAGATGAACAGTCACCATTTCCAGGTGAAGGCAAGGACCTCTAGGATCTCAATACTTAAAGAAGAACTGTGCTTATCAACTTGGTGCTATGGCAAGTATCCAGCAGAGCATCCACAAAGCTATGAGGTCCCTTCCTATCCCTAACGATTCTATTTTCACTGTAGAGGGAAGGGAAGGCTTTTGCATTTGTGCTGTCAAATACAACCAGGTCCCCTCCTGCAGCACCTCAGTTGTGTCCCGAGTCTGGAAGTACCTCCGTACTGCATGAACAGTGGGTCAGGACTTTGGTCTGGGGTCACCTTCTAGAAACACTAGTGGAGCTGTGCTCCTGAGCACAAGCTCGTGTACGAGTTGGAGCTGCCGTCGGATAGAACGTTCGGCTCAAAAGGGTCTCACGTCATTTACCCGACACGGGGCTCCAAGGCAGGACCAAGCCCAGCTCTCTAATTCTTGTCTACAATGATAGGAGGTTTGAGACATCAACAGGCTACGTATTCCAAAGCTGAACTACTTGACATTAGACAGTTCTCCCTGATCAGCACTGCAGAACAGTCCCTCCCTTCTCTGAATCCACAGTGAGGGGGTCACTGCTTCCCTTCTTCACATCAACCTTTTATGCCTCTGGAAACGACTGTTGTGTTTGAGCCGTCTTCTTGACAACAGCAGCGTTTCCAGCCCTCCTCCAAGGTCCCATTTTCGAGATCTCTCGCCACACATGGCCCTCTCCTCTGTTCTCTTTCCAGTTGGTCCACATCACTTTTTAATTGCGGAGCCCAGACTGTCAGGCAAACGTCAGAAGCCGTAACGCTCTCGAGCTGGAAAACTTTTGCTACTTCCCTGCAACCCGAAGGGCCTCGTGTGAGAGGAAACTGGGTCGCTCGGGTATGATACACAGGTCTACGGGGCTGTGACAGCCCCTCCCCAGCTTTCCTGTAGCCCCCCTTCAGGGACTGGAAGATCTCCCCAGAGTCTCCCCTTCTCCAGGCTGAACAGCCCCAGCTCTCTCAGCCTGTCCCCGCAGCAGAGGTGCTCCAGCCCTCCACTCATCCTCGTGGCCCTGCTCTGGACACCTTCCAACAGGTTAATCTCCTCCCTGTGTTCGGGGCTCCAGAACTGGACACAGATGGGGATCTCATGATCGCAGAACAGAGGGGGAGGATCCCCTCCCTCACCCTACTGGTCACACTTCTCTTGCTGCAGCCCAGGATGCCCATGGCTTTCTGGGCTGCAAGCGACCACTGACGGCTCCTGTTGAGTATGCCATTGGCCTTCTTGGCAACAAGGGCACAGCGTGGGCTCACAGCCAGCTTGCTGTCTGCCAGAGCTCCGAGGTCTATCCCTTATATCATCTGTGCCTGCATATTATGCCAGTACTAGTATCACACCGGTGGCATCACTTATCACACTAAACCCAAGACCCCTCCATCAGCGAAGCCAGCAAGCAAACCTAGTTGGTGTCAGCACAGCAAGGCATAAACGCGACTGTTGATCTGCCCAAAGGCTTTTCTCCTGACTTACCCAGGGTGAGGGACTTGTGTGTGGAGCAGAAAACAATCGCCACCGTGTCTGCCGGTGTGAACCCGGAGTTATTCCTAGAAACAAAAGAGTTTGAATAACCTCTGATAGCAAGCACCTTAAACCATCATCAATCCACTACATTACTTTGAGGATACGCATGCACGCTCCCATCGCTTTGATCAGGTCTAGTGACAGAAATAATTCTACCCACACGTGATCTGCAGTGTTTGGAGGTTTTTTTACAGCAGGACTGTTCTGGCAAACCCTCCACTGAACACGCTGCCGCGCGAACGAGAGGAGCTCTGAACACGGGTACCAACACACACACAACTCTTCTGCAGCCAGGGTGATGTTTGCCAGCATGCCGGCTCACGTCAGCTGGCCTCTGTGAGAGAAAGACAGTGACCTACAATTCCTCAGAGTGTAATGTTAACAGAATGCTCGACTGAGACGGTACCGAGTGCAGACTGTGGGTGCTACAGCCCCCTTCACAGAACAAGCTGTTCGCGCAGCAGGGGACGGCCAGGAAGGCTGGGAAAGATGACATGCACCAACAAGCGTGTGAGTGGTCAGCGGAGCCCTCTCTGGCCTACATTAGGAATCCTTTCACGATGTTCGGAACATCTGCAGCACCGTCTGAGTCGGTTACCACGGAGGACATTTCAGGTTTTACAGCTGGGGAGTGTTTTCGCCGCAGGTTAGGTCTAGCAGTTGAGGAGGTATTTAAAAACATCTTCTAAGGTCAGGGTGGCACAGGGAAATTCTCTCGTGGCACTAAAAGACACTGCGACCTCCTTTGCGGGTGATGTGTACAACGCACATGTCTGCACTGTGCTGGGTGCCATTCGGCCAAGGGCTGCTAGAAAAACACCTCCGTAAGCCCAAGTGAGAGGAGAGCTCAGGCGATGCACGAAGCCGCTGGCCAACACCACTCTCACAGCACTGCTGTTTGAGAAGTGAAGGAACAACTGTTCTTCCTGGTCGATACTTAAAAAGGAAAAAATAAAGTAGCCCTACAACACATGAACTCAGGACAAGTGTCTTCGAGGTCTCACCAGCTCACTGGAACCCATCTGCCCCTTACAGAGAAGAGTGAATTGCCAGCCCAGCAAATACATCTTGAGATGGAGAAAGTCAAACTGAGTTCTCTCTCTCATATGTCAGCAGCATGTCTGCAGGGCAAATTATACCTTCAGTGACATCTGTGCAAATGCATTTTTTTCAGGGGATGAGGTCTAGCAGTGATTGATTGAGATTTAACAACTCTGTAATTAACACACAAGAAAGGACGGGAGTCAGGTCCTGGTCTCTCAGCCTACGAAACTCTAGCAGAGGAAATGCAGTGAGGAAGGTGTGAAATATGAACGTGAGGTCACCCCTACTCAGGATCCTGCACTCAGGCACCACGTACAAGCCCTATCCGAAGGTTCTCATTCAGCGCGCTCGCTTACCTTGTAGAGAAGAGGAAAGTCAAAAACATGAAGCTCATCTGGACAGAAAATACTGGAAGAGAAACAAGCTACTATTAGATCACACAAGTAAATAACCATTCAGATCTCTGCAACTGCTGTCTACATGCCCTTTGCCTCCATATGAGAGGTCAGGAGCTGGACCGGACCGAGTCTATCCCAAGAAATCCAACGGCACGTGACCTTTAAAACCTGGGAGAACAATCCTTACCATTAGTTCCCAGAACGCCAGGCCTAACGCTGCCGTTACACGAGTTCTTCCTGAGGTAACTCCTCTGTATCAAGTATTTCTTGACACCATGAAGAGCAGGCAGCACCCGGCCCTGAACTCGCCTGTCTGTCTGCACCAGTGTCGCTCATGAGGTTGACAAGAGAAAATCTCTCAGAGGGGCTCTGGCTGCCAAGTATTTAAATTTAGCCCCTTTTCAATCTAACAGCACCGGGCACAGTGGGTGAGCATGCCCACGGTGAACGTCCTCACACACTGGGAGTATTACTGTCACTATTAAGAGAAGACCACCACAGACAATGGAATGCTAACCCTCTAACACCAAGCTCCTGCTCTGGGCAGGGTAAGTCAGACAAAGCAGCACCGGTTCAGGCTCAGCCAGCTTTGTAAACGTGGACAGTTTGAGGGCATCCTGAGGGGACTCTCCTGGCTGCTAGCTCTGCTGACACCCGCCGTGACTGGGGGATGCACAGAGCTCACCCACGGTCTGCAGAGATGTGGGGAGGCGCAGACGGCTGCCCCTCTACGCTGCGAGTCGCTGCTGGCCCTGCAGAGACCCAGCGCCGTGTCGGAGCACAGGAATTCCCAAGCCCTGTGACCTGCACAGACCTTTTCTGGGTGTTTGCGGGTTATGGGGGAAGGGCTTTTACTTGCAGCAGGATCTGGGGTGGGTTGCATCCCTTTTCCTGGCCGAAGCTGGGAATGCAATAAGGCTAATGTGTCCCAGGGTAGCGCAAGCAACATTTGATGTCGACCCCAGTTTACAACTGGGAAGCGTGGCAGGGATATTAGCTATTACCAGTGACATTTTTGATTCTCTTACATACATTTCCTCGGATGTCTAAATGTCAGCTCAGCGTGCACTCAATCCTTCCCTCATGAACTAAGGAAATAATCCACTGTTTCTGAATTAAAAACATCCTCTGCACGGATCTAATATGCACAGAAAAAAACCAACCCCTTAATATATCTACTTCTGGAAAGCATCGAGCACGCGTTGCTGACACCGATCCCTTGTGCCTATTTTGCTGCGGCTAGAACACGAATACAGAGAAGTTCTTTAAAAACATTACTCATCAGAAAAATAAAAGCAGTTTCATCTCAAACTCCTCCTGCGGATTTGGCTTCCCAGTGTAACTCAACACACGCGTCCTGCCAACACGTCCGAGGGCAGGACAGCAAGGTTTTCCAGAACACGATATGGGCATCAATACCCACGGCACCCGTAGGCTTCTGTGGGGTATAAATGCTTTAGAAAAAAGACCCCAAGAGTCTAATATCTTCCAGGCAGCTGCAGTGATGCTGTTAGTATTCTAACTAAGAAACCCCAGGTCCTCCAACTGGCAGAACGGTTTCAGCGTGCTGCACTGTGAGCTCTATGTGTAATTACACAGGGCCAGCTTGCAACGGAAGAGAAGGAAGGGCATGAAAGCCAACGCAAGCAACAGCTCTACACCAACAGTTTGAGGAAGAACAGGGCTTTTTAAGCAAAAAAGAACTCTTTTTTTTCCCCCCAAGTAGAGATTAGCCCAGTAACATGAAGTGAACTTCATTCAGAGTCTCTCTGCGTGCTAAATCAGAGCGGAAAATATCCACATCCCTTTATCAGCGTGTGGGCTGCATCTTTCCTGGTGCCTTAGAGAACAAGTCCTTGGTTTTGGAAAAAATCTCTGGCTTTCAGAGTAGAGTATTTGTACAGCACCCTATGTCATTTCATAGAATCCTTAGGGATGGGAAGGGACCTCAAAAGATCACCCAGTCCAAACCCACTGCCACAGCAGGATCACCCAGACCAAGTGGCACAGGAACTCAGCCAGGCGGGGCTGGAACGTCTGCAGAGAAGGAGACTCCAGAGCCCCCCTGGGCAGCCTGGTCCAGTGCTCCGGGACCCTCCTGGTTTAGCAGCTGATTTAGCAATACAAGCTCTAACCCCATGCCAGCGTCCTCGCAGCTCCCCCTTTTCAGCACATGTAGCTCATCACGCGCCTGAACCACCAACCAGAGAGACGCTCTGAGGCTGAACTTACTTATGAACACTACTATAATCAAGCTAAATTTATCGAGGTCGATACTTGGGTTGGCGAAAGTATCGCAGAAGGTGGTGTAGATGATCATGAGGAGCACGCAGCTGCTGATGGTGCCAAAGGGAGGCTTCTTCCTTTCGAGCCAGTCCTTGATGTACCTTCGGACAATCTGAAACACAGAAACCAACAGGTTGCCTCTTTTCAAAGATGCAGGGCGCCAAGTTGGGCATCACAAAGTGAATGTGACAGCGGGAAGACACAAAGAGAAGAGAGTAATTTGGATGACGGCCACAGCGGATTTCAAAGTTTCCCTGCCACACAACTCTTCTTCTGGGGAATTTAACATTTGTAGTGCAACTTCCACTGGGCGTCCATAATGAGAGTATATTTTCAAGTACATTCAAATCCATCCTTAATCATGCCAAATGTTCTTTGCTAGCTGTCACCGAGACGTGCCCATTAAGCCTCCCCAAAGTTTATCTCCTCTGCTGATACTAATGGATGGATGTAATTATCACAGTCCCCTTTGCACCAACAGACAATTCCAAGCGCAACTTTGGGAATCTTAAAAAATCTGACATCCTCAGGAATTTCACGTCGGTAGATAATCGAAAGTGATCCATGGAACAGTTTAATATTTAACTAGCCAGCGATGCACCAGAAGTTTTTAATTAAATTATAACTCAAGCTTGAAAAGCAAAAGTGCATGTGTTGTGGGAGCTTAAATTATTCAAACTCTGAATATCTGGAGTTATTTTGGAAATCCAAAGACAAATGCCGTTTGCAGGCTCGTAGAATAACAGCATTAACATATGAAAAGAAGGAAACCTACTGCACCCAGCACAACTTTTGCACTTTCGGGAAGCAGAACTGCAAGTTGGTTTTCCTGACTGCTTTTTTTTTTTAGAAATAACAATATATTTTCAAGCGAATTCAACTTTCAAGTGATGACAAATAGGACGGGACTAAACCTCAGCGGGTACAGCGCCTCTCTTTCAACCCTGCCCAGGGAGCTGCTTGTCGTTTTTCTCTTTACTTTACACGGTTTGGAAGAAAAAATCCCCCTTCTTCAAGCTTTTCCCACCCAGCTGCCCCTCGGGTTAATTTTTTGGAGATCCCACTGTCTTGCCTAATTTCTCGTGAGACGTCCCGTGGTCTCTGTTTCTGCGCTCTTTCGGAATGAGATCCCGAATCCCTTCTGTCAGAGGGCTCTGAAGGTATCTCGTTACCGTTAATAAACATCATGGCCGTCGGTTTAGTAACACACAGGAGTTTAGAGATACTCAAGATTAATATCAAAGGCTCATCCTCAGTGCTACCACAGGACCTCTGCACACGTTAACTGTCAGTGCTGTGCGACTGACCTCACAGCCAGCACTCTTCCCTCCTGCCTCCCCAGCTCTTCTTGCAAGGCTCTCAGTAGGGGAGTCCTGGAAGCGGCTGTCCCAGTCCCCCCAGCAGACAGGCTTCAACCACCACACATGCCAACAATTTGGCAGCCCGGGTTCATGCGCAGCTAAGCGGGCTGAGGAGCAGCCCTCACCTCACAGCCCTGCTGATGGAAGCCAACGGATTTACAAGAAGCCATGGATGGGAATGCTCGGGGTTACAGACTGCACGCTTGCCAGATGCTAAGGACAGACCACGGCTCAGATCCACAGCCCAACTTCTGCGAGAGCACTCCAGGGCTCCTGCAGCCATCTCCTTAAAAGCCACCAGGATTAAGGACCAAGCCACTCCATCAGTGAGAGAGGCAAGGGAGCTGAGTGAGGGTGCTGGGGGTGCACAGTGTGAGACACACTACACAGGAAAATCAGGCTGCTCTAACCCGAGCAGACTCGGGACTCTCTAAAAATCAGAAGCAAAAAGCCAAATCTTTCACCTCTAAATAAAGTGTTTTCTAAGCTAAAATAAAATCCTCTTATGCTCTAAACACACAGCGGGGCAAAAAGAAAAGCCACCTGTTTAAAAAAGACCTTCCACAAGACTTTCACTGGAAGAGAAGGGGAAAAAGGAGAGGGATGGTTACTCCAGTCCAACCCTGAAGAAGTAAACTGTGACTCCGGCAAACCCTCCTGAACCGCAGTCTCACGCTGCACTGGGAAAAGCCAGGCAAAATCCAGCCCCTTGAGCACACACCATCCTGGCATAAGGGTCGAGAAGATCTGCAATTTCAAAGGTCAGTTCAGCCTGTGATCAGTGATTCATAATCTAAATTCTTGTTTGACACGAGGGGAGAAAGATAACCCTACGTGCATCCGCTCGGCTTCCACGGGGAAGCTCATGTCAGCTGATGCATTTGGACTGAAAAACAATCCATCTGTAACTTATTTATGCCCCTCAGAGTTGTTTCAGGACAAGGATGCTTTGAAAAGCCTTTACATAGAATCATTAGGGATGGGAAAGGACCTGGAAAGATCATCCAGTCCAACCCCCCTGCCACAGCAGCATCACCCAGACCAAGTCACACAGGAACAGATCCCTGGAGCCATTCAAGGTCAGGCTGGCTGGGGCTCGGAGCAATCTGTTCCAGTTAGAGATGGCCCCACTTGTTGTAGGGGGGTTAGGCTGGATGACCTTTGCAGGTTCCTCCCAGCCGAAGGCATTCTGTGACTCTGTGATTCTACTGCTATGTCCTGGCAATCTTGAAAGCTCTGAGTCGCTTTGAAACACAGCGTGAGGTTCAAACTTCCCTCTTGCCCAGGTTTTCGTTTCTAACAACAAAGGAACGTGATGACAGATGAAGGAACAGTACTGGCCCCTCTTCAATACGGTTCTTCTACCAGAACGCTTACTTCTAGGCTGTTTTTATTCCAGACTGCTTCATATCCTGCTGGAACCTCCCTGTCCCCACACCATTCTCCCTGAGCAGACGGGCTAACTCTGTTGAGGTGCTTAGTTCACATCAGGGGCCCTGCACCAGCAAAACCAAGGGACTCCTGCAGCCAAGCAGGTAAATAACGCTCGTGCAAGAGCATGCACTAAACCAGGAGAAGATACGGTACAGAAACACGACTCACTTCTCTCCATGGTCCCTTCCTAACAGTCACACTGTGCACCCAGGGGAGCTGCTCAGTAAATCCGTGGCAGGCAGGTGGAAATAGTCTAGCAGAAGTGCTGGACAGACAAGATAAAAAATGCAATAAACAATGTACTTCATTAGTGTTCGTTATTAATGGAACTAAACAGAGCAAGGAGAACCCCTCTGTGGCTTCAGAGAGAAATCAGCTCTGACGTTTGTTATACATCTTTAAAACTTGGGGGTTTTAATGCCTCCAGTGACAAAACAGGGGAGATGTTTACCAAGTCCAGCATCTCTTGGTGTTTATATCATTGTACAGCATGAACTCCAGTAAAGGTCAGATGACATGAAGGAGGAAAAAACTGGAACACCCCCCCCACCCAGGACGACAGCAACTGTGAAAACCAGTAGAAAGATTCAGACACTGGCACTGAAAGGAGATTGTGCAGGGTTTAGGGCCCAGAAGGACACAGAGCTGCTGGAGGGGGTCCAGCGCAGAGCAACAGAGATGATGAAGGAAGGAGAGCAGCTCCCTGATGAGGAAAGGCTGAGGGAGCTGGGTCTCTTGAGCTGGGAGGAGGCTGAGGGGGGACCTCATTCCTGTCTCTAAATCTGTGAGGGGTGGGTGTCAGGAGGATGGAGCCAGGCTCTGCTCAAGGTCATCTGGGGATAGGACAAGGGGCACTGGGTGCCAGCTGGAACAGAGGAGGTTCCCTATCAGTATCAGCAGGAACTTCTTCACAGGGAAGGTCCTGGAGCATTGGAACAGGCTGCCCAGGGGGGCTGTGGAGTGTCCTGCTCTGGAGACATTAAAGATCTGACTGGATCTGCTCCAGTGCCACTTGGTCTGGGTGACCCTGCTGTGGCAGTGGGATTGGACTGGATGATCTTTCCAGGTCCCTTCCCATCCCTAAGGATTCTATGAGTGTGCAATCCAACGTCTGGTTTGGGATGGAGGGACTGAAACCCAAACAATAATGTCACAATCTGTCAAGAAATCCTTTCTTACAAAACAAGACCGACCCCTCCTTCCCTTTCCTTAGCTTACCTGGCTCCTCTAAAAGCTATCTTGCTCCCTTATGTCAGTCAGCTGCCTCCCCAGAGACGGCTCCTGACACACACACACGCATCCCAAGCAAGCTTGAGAAAGCCACGTGAAGCCGTCTTCCAAATTACCTCTCCCATTTTGGGGTAGTTTACAGCTCTTGCTCTGAACGCTCACAAAGAGGTGCGAAAACCTAAGAGGAGCCTGTGGCAGCGGCACGTGTTTTCATCATACCTGGTATTCCGACGGAGACCAGGCTCTGCTCCCTTTTTTGAGTCAGAAGGGAGCCATCCGGGGTTGGAAGCTGTTTATCTGCCATCTCAGTTTGCTGCGACAAGCTTGCAGAAGCACTCATCTCCCAAGGCACCTCTCCTCCTCCCTGCAGCTCCCCTGGACTCTGAACAGAAAGTAGGGCTACTTCCATGTGAATTTAAATTACAAGAACAAAAGGATTTGACACTGTTCCTTTTCAGAACAGCTTCTTTAACTATTGTTCTCCCCACCCGCACACCCTCTATAGGAACCTACGGCTCAGGTGAACAGTGTCTCCTATCCCTAGCGGCTACCACTGACCTTTCCCGTTCCAGTTCTTGTTCTCTGGGAATAAACACGTAGCTACACCTTCTTGCTCCATTTTCACTGCCAGTTTGTACCACGACCCTGCTAGGGCTGCGTTCATACGCAGGAGACACCTCCCAGACAGACGGCAGGCGACGTTTTGGGCAAAGATGCAGAAGGCACTTAAGATCCTCTCCTAGCAGGACACCAAGATTCTTCTGGCTCAGCAAGGATTTCTGTGGGACCGGCTTCGTTTTAGAGATTTAGGAAGAGCTACTGAAATCCGTGGCATTAATTGTAGCTTTAGTTAAGGTCTGCTTCATGTGAAGTGCCCACTCGATGCTGGCAGACAAATTACCAACGGGGCAACTAGAGAATGCATGAATGATAATGTACAGACAAGCTTTTTATTATTTATTCATAGAAAACAGTGGGTTTTGGTGTGCTGCTTTGAAAAATGTTCAAACTGGTAGAATATAATGAAAGCACAGTGAAAATTCTATTTCATTAACATTTAATCATAAATCGCTCTTTAATATAAAACATAAAATAAAAATCTGTCACGAGCACTTAGGTGCAGAGAAGGGAGAAAATCTGCAAAAGGGGGAAAGGAAATATTGCAGGGGGGGGTCACTGTCCCTCTTATCTGTCACTTCAGAAGGGAAAAATAAGCTAAGGAACAACAGCGTTCAGCCCAACCTCACAACTGGCTGCACGATGAAACCGCCCTGGCCTTTCCTGAAGGCTAGAAGCACCGCCAGCATCTCTACCCGCCATCCATCCGGACAAGGGAAGGATTATTCCAGCAACATCACAGCAGCTCAGGAGCAGCAATAGTCATCAGAACTCTGCTACTCAGGGAAACAACCACCAGAAGCTCAAGCTGCCACTGCAAATTCAGAAGGCTTTGCTGTGAGATGTCTATTACCGTGTCTACTGTGTAACAGCAACTCTCCAATTCCCCTTCGAGTGGTGCACAAATAACAAGCTCTGACACACTCCAGATCTTCCAGGCGTACGGAACATTAGACCTTTATAAAGTACTGGAGATGGGAGGTTTTGCTCAAGACCTCTCTGCCAGGTCTTGAAGAGTTATTTTTATTTATTTCAATCCTAGAATCCTTAGGGATGGGAAGGGACCTGGAAAGATCACCCAGTCCAATCCCCCTGCCACAGCAGGATCACCCAGACCAAGTCACACAGGAACAGATCCAGGTGGGGCTGGAACGTCTCCAGAGAAGAAAACACATTTATAGGATCATTTCTAGGGTCTTGTAACCTATAAATACAAAGGCAATCTTACACCGCCGATACTGGTTTGAGTAACACCGCAGAGTCAACTGGCAAACACAGAGGCTGATGGCCACGACGTCTCTGTCAGGTTGAGACACCCTGAAATCCCTGACAAAGAACAGCCAGCCTCCTGACTGAAGCCCATCTACTGGCAACTGCTATCTACAGCTGGCAAGCCTCACCGGCTCTCTGATAACTTTGTACCTTCCTCCCTCTTCATCAGTTCTTTCTTTACCTAACAAACGGCAGCCACCACCTAAGCAGAGCCCATACCCACAGCCCGGACAATGACACTGTTGTCAGTGGCTAGAACAGTGCCTCTGACCCCTCTCCACGGCAGTGCTGCCACAGCGAGTAACTGCTCAGGAACCAGCAGAGTACCAGCACCAATTACACTACAGTGACTTCTTCCTCGCAGCCAGCGTTAGAAATTCTGACAAGTCAGCCAGGCAACCGAAACTCTTGATAGATTTTCACCATAAAGCAAACAAAACAAAAAAAACCCAAACAAAACAAATCTAAAAGCACCTTTTCATCCGCTCTGCTTGTACCCCAGGGGCTGCTCAAACAGCCGGCTCTGCTGCCTGCGCAGGAAAGCAGCGTTTAGGCAACACAGGTTTTCCCAGAGGCGAGGTTTTTAAAGAGAAAAGCAAGCCCTTGGAGGATGCTTCCTTTAAACAGCCTTCTCTGGTTTACCCTGATGTGGATCAAGGGTAAAGACTCTGTTGATCACAGCTAAGTTAGAAAGGCTGAAAAGCAGCACAGCCTCCCATCAGGCACGTTCCAGGCTCTTCTTTCCTTCCCTATTGAGCTCTTTGCAACCTGGTGACCTGATGGGCATTCCCCCACTGGCTGTTCCTGCTGACCACTGGCACTGTGCGTGCTAAGGGATTGAAACTATGGCCATGCCATGCTAAATTAGAAGCAATTACTGAAACCATCATTCTGGAACTGTGGGCCACTCTCTCTTGCTGCATCGTGAATCCCACGGTCTACCTAACCTAAACCATCAACGTAAACTGTGCTGGGGATTTTTTGCATTCCCTCTCCTGCAGGTCCTCTGAATAGACAGAACCAAGCGCAGTACCTTCAGAAATGAAGTCTTGATGCTTGAAGGGACTGAGCTGTTTCTGTTGACCATTCATTTCCAGAAACCACATGAAACACTTGAATGGGAATGATCCTGTTTCTTACTGAGCTGTAAATACACTTGCCTTTGAGTTTCAGGGGCTTTCAGAGTCTCTGTGTTCTTCCTTTCAGTCTTTATCAGAACTCTGATCTTGGTTAAGTCTCCTCACAGTTCTGATTCTGAATTTATGATCAGAGTGCTTATTCCATACGATTACTGCTCAATTCATGGTACTTAGCCTTCTCATTCGGTGCAGCCAAGAAGATGACCCAATTCTGCCAGCTAGCAATTTCTTGCAAGGCTTTGTCTGGCAATCTACCACCACCTTCTGACTTACTACACTGCAGTACTGACTGGCAACCTCCCATCACCTTCTGACTTACTACACTGCAGTACTGACTGGCAGCCTCCCATCACCTTCTGACTTACTACACTGCAGTACTGCCTGCTGTCTCCATCGCTGTAGGTTACTACACCTGCTGCCACACATTCATTCTTCCCTATAAATTTCCAACTAAGACTTCCAGCTTTTCATCTTTCAGGATGGGCGGATTCGACTGTATTTGGGGGAGACTCAGTCTAAATTTGACAAGTTAAGAATGCCATACAAGGGGAGCTTAGTCAGTGCCCCTCTGTGGTGCTAATGAAGAGATGGTAGGCTTTTCGCTCGGAGTGTAGGAGCGATTCAACAGCCTCCAGAAGTACACAGGTTATGTCTGTTCTCCTTACAGCCAGGCTGTGCAGGAACTGATGCTGGTGTCTGCTGTCACGCTTATCCTCCTCATACGCTTATCAGACTTTAATTTTCTTTAAATCACATAAAAACCCAAACTTCACTAGGACGTCAGTGGGGGACACTAAGTTTACATCTCTTAATACAGCGATTTCCCACCATGACAGGGAAGGAAAGAGGAGTTAATATTAATGTTTGTTAAAAACCATAACAGATGCTGCTCAGACCGGTGTCACAGACGATCTGACACCACAGCCTTCAGTGAAAAACAAGGCCTCGTGTGGCACTGTGTCGAGTATAAAGTGAAACAGTAAATAGCTTCTTATTCTGGGAAGACCCTTCACCCAGCGTAAAAAGAGGAGTCACGCAGAAAGAACAGGCTGGGATCGTACAATTAAAACCCTCACCGTGCCACGGCACGGCTCAAGCAGCCTCATGCCATTTCTTACCTTCAGACTGCGTGGTCTCGGTACGATTTTTAACGCTAACAATTTCTTATCCCTGTAATAAGGAGCACACGCGACACAGGAGGAACTTCCCTCATCACCCAGGCAAACGGCACGTGCCAGAAGGACTGCGTAGCGCTCTCAAAGCTCATTTGTATGGCGCTGGAATTCCTCACAGTCTGGGCTGCCATTTTTCCCACTTTATGTTCCAAACTCCCTTCTCGATATGCAGCGGCGCGTGTTTGTGGTAGTGAGGGACAGATGCTCAATCTCAACAAAGATCAACGTGGCTCCAGGGAGCACTGCAGCATCTTTTCTCTGATATTAGACTGCGCTATCCTGAGGCTGTTCCTATGTGGCAGCTTATCAGGTTGCCAGTCTGTCTTGAAGATAGCTCTCTTTATCTTATTTTTTAACGTAAGAAGGTATATTTAAAAGACATACCTGTCCAATAATAAGGGGCACTACAACAGTCATAAACAGCTGGGAGAATATGGATGTAAAAGGCACAGAGGAGGAGGATCCAAGCTACAAAAGAAAAATATACCATTAATATTGCACTCGAGCTTAGCGTCTGTAAATTTCATGCCTAGGTAACACATCAGTGCACAGGGGTCTCTTCACAGATAAAAACTCAGAAGCACGTGCACGTACGTGGAAGGACGTGCGCGCGTGTTTACCCTTACGTCCCACTAAAGCATCTTGGATTCTATGGTAACAAAACTGAAGCAATCTCTGGTTGATTATTTTATAATCTAATAGTTTCATCACTATTCATTTCACTGAAAGCCTGCTTGATACACAGCTAGACCAAGGGAATGACAGAAACGTGTGTAGGGTGATAGTCTAAAAAAGAGAGGGAGCAAATCTGTTCCCTGAACAGTTAGCTCAGCTAACCTTACTGTTTATGCAAAAGTTGGTGCAGTCATTTCCACAAACAAAGAGCAGTGAAGATGTTCACATTCTATGCTTCATTTCAATGACACTAAACAATAGATCGACTACAGTGTACAGCTACTCTGTCATTAGAAACTGTGAGGGGTGGGTGTCAGGAGGATGGAGCCAGGCTCTGCTCAAGGGCATCTGGGGACAGGACAAGGGGCACTGGGTGCCAGCTGGAACAGAGGAGGTTCCCTATCAATCTCAGCAGGACCTTCTTCCCAGGGAGGGTCCCGGAGCACTGGACCAGGCTGCCCAGGGGGGCTGTGGAGTCTCCTTCTCTGCAGACGTTCCAGCCCCGCCTGGCTGTGTTCCTGTGCCACTGGGTCTGGGTGATGNTCTTTCTGTAAGCTGACTCCACCACTCGCTTTCATCCATCCCTTTCTGAACGCATTCAGCTAGAGAGCTTTAGGCAGAAGGCAGGGGATGGGGCCGGTTCCTGTGCACTGCCTTCACTGCAAACACCAGTTCAGACTGTTTAGTCATTTAGCTAAATCACAGCATCTCCAATTTTAATGTAGGCATGAAAGAGAGTTGGAGGGAGCCTGAAGATGGTATCACTGAGGCTTTCAGTCTGCAAGTAGGGTGCACGTGAGAGCACTGAGACTAAGCAGCCTAAATTTCCCACGGGTCAAGAGGGAGAAATGAAGGCTTGGAGGGGGAGAAAGGGACCTGGAAAGATCATAGTCAGGCAGCACAGCTACTTCATTCCCAAGGGGCACAGCTCTCTGCATGATTCCTTGCAGAAACTGGAGCAGAAAACTCCATCCCCTCACTCATGAGCTCCTTCTTGTTTTAATTCTTGCAAGGAACTTCTGAAATTTTAAAAGCTCCATAGTTTTTCCAACCGTATTTAGACTTATTTATTTTTGCTGTGTGCTGAGGAGCTAAAAGCATTACTTACTGTGGATGCAAGGAAGCTTTTTCAAGTGAAAGAGAAGATTTTTAAACTTTAAAATCTGTCTCACAGAGGAGTAAACCTAACCAAGGGCTCCACGTGCTAAGGCTCTCCATGCAGCTTCACCAAACCATGACAACTGAGCAGTGGCTCTTGGCATTTCTGTAAAAACACTGACGGGACTTCTCTCACTGCTTCCAAGTTTGGTGCTCAGTGGATGGATGCATCATCGGTTTCTGAATTATCATAGAATCCTTAGCGATCAGAAGGGACCTGGAAAGATCATCCAGTCCAATCCCCCTGCCACAGCAGGATCACCCAGACCAAGTGGCACAGGAACACAGCCCGGCGGGGCTGGAAGGTAACTGTGATGAGCAATAAGGTCTCCCCTCCGCCTGCTTTTCTCCAGGCTAACCAACCCCAGCTCCCTCAGCCACTCCTCGTAAGCTGTGTTATAAGACTTCCTACAAATCACACCCAATTACAATCCAGGGCCACGTGTGCTGCACATCCTGAGTCCACTCTGGAGGCATGAGTCTAAGCCAAGAGTACTATCCTGCTGGCTGCTCTCTCATGTGAGTGGTTTAAGCTTTCCTTTTACACCTTCAGGTGAGCCTAGTCTGAGACCCATCCTTTTAAATCCTGCATTCAATCACCCAGCCCAGAGTCAGCTGCCTTAGGGAGGCCTATCTGACCACCCCTTTATGTCCTGGTGTGCAGAAAGGACTCTGAAAGTGATGCAGTTTTGGCCAAGACATAGAAGACCCCGTTCAGTACCAAAGGATAATGAACAAGAGGGCCCACGCGATCCTGCTTTGCTCTGGACAGCTTACACAACCCTCACGCTGATGCAGCCATGGCTGCATGCTCTGTTAGAGCAGAGAAGCATGTACAATGCGCATCACCCTCTGAACGCAGGTACTTGGCAATGGAAGTACTCTGTGTAACGCACTGCAGTGGGCAGTACCTGTGGCAGTGCTCAGGCTCTGGGAAGCAGGAACTACTCTAACCGTAACCGACACCTCTCTGTTCAACGCTGCTCGTTTCAAACGATCAATGATTTGCATTCAATGCATTATTTAAGCTCTACCATGTCTGTATCAATGGTGCTTAGACAACTCCTATTTACATCATGAGGCAATTAGGGACATAAAAGGCACTCAGAACGTTGTGTTACCTGCAACACAGAGGGCAAACTGTTCACCATCACTGCTACTGCAAGTTAAGCTGCAAACTGAAAACAAGCTGATGGACAACAGTGCCTTTCAATTGTGGCACCGCTACGAGTACTTTGCGTACTGCGTGGTGTGGGGGACACGCTGGAGGGAAGGGAGGCCGTCCAGAGGGACCTGGACAGGCTGGAGAGCTGGGCCAGTGCCAACCTCATGAGAGTCAACAAGACCAAGGGGAAAGTCCTGCGTCTGGGGTGAGGCAATCCCAGGCACAAAGACAGGCTGGGTGGGGAACAGAGTGAGAGCAGCCTTGAGGAGAAGGACTTGGGGTTGCTGGTCAATGAAAAACTCAACATGAGCTGCCAATGTTCACTTGCTGCCCAGAAAGCCAACCGCATCCTGGGCTGCAGCAAGACAAGCACAAGGGAGGTCACAAAGGAATAGATCCAGGAGGGTCTTGAATGTCTCCAGAGAAGGAGACCCCACAACCCCGCTGGGCAGCCTGGTCCAGTGCTCCGGGACCCTCCCTGGGAAGAAAGTCCTGCTGATACTGATAGGGAACCTCCTCTGATCCAGCTCTGATGCAGGCCCCCAAACTCTGTGAGGTGAAAGCTGCCAGTCACAAGAAGTACAAAGAGCTGAAGTTTTAGCCCCTCAGAAACAAACACAGAGAGCTCCTAGTGAACACCTGGGGAGGAAACACATCCCACACCGGAGGGAAGAGGATGGGAGAACAGACCATCTGGAATCAATGGATGCAGTGCAAGAATAACACACCACCCATTTTTCTTACAACAGTTATCTTTTTCAGCCTACAGGAAGTCTGTGATCCCAGATAGATCCAGAAAGCTTTGCTGCTGTGTGCTGATACACACAATATGGTCAGAGCTGTTCTTGTGCAAACAGAGCGACATCAGATTAATTACAGTGGGTTATGATAACATAAAAACCTTCCCACACAGCTCTGCTGAAGTGTTACAGCACTTACAGTGTGGTACACTGTGCATGCCACTACACTGTGGGATATATTTATCCCAGTTTAGCTATGTTTGCACACAGGGCACGTGCCCCTGAGTGAGGCTCTGCTCGCGGGAGCAGTGCTTTCCCAAGTGGCCTGTCATCCGTTCTGGAATCAGCACAATCTCGTCCAGCTCCGGCGTGTGGATCATCTTTGAGAGATCTCCTAACTAACTTAGCAAGCGTTCATACATCCCCAGCCTGACTGATCATAGAATCATTAGGGATGGGACTGCATCCAGTCCAGTCCCCCTGCCAGAGCAGCATCACCCAGAACCAGTGGCACAGGAACACAGCCAGGCGGGGCTGGAACGTCTGCAGAGAAGGAGACTCCACAACCCCCCTGGGCAGCCTGGTCCAGTGCTCCGGGACCCTCCNTGTTGCTCTACGCTGGACACCCTCCAGCAGCTCTGTGTCCTCCTGGAACTGAGGGGCCCAGAACTGGACACAGTACTCCAGATGCAGCCTCACCAGTGCAGAGCAGAGGGAGAGAAGAACCTCCTAACCACCCCTCTTCTGATCCCCCCCCCAAGGGTGCTGCCGGCCCTCTTGGCCACAAAAGCACATTGCTGGCTCAAAGTCATCCTGCTGGCTACTAATAGCTCATGGGTTTGTAATTCTGCAAGAATAAAGGGATTTGGTCCTCTCAGAATGAAATACAGGCAGTGTTTGCATTCTACGGCCTCTCTGAGAGGCAGCTGCTTTCAAATACTGACTAGACAAACCTTCCTCACCATTGAAACACACTGAAATCACTGAAATATAGACCTCTGGTACCCTGGTGCAAGAGGAAAAAGATCAAGATACTTACAAAAAGCAGGAGCAGAAGTGGAGTTATAACAATGCCCTGAAAGAAATAAACAAACATAAATCTGTTAATGAGGGCAGAACAGTCTTTAACTTCCTTGCATCTTAGAATCCTAGAATCCTTAGGGATGGAAAGGGACCTGGAAAGATCATCCAGTCCAATCCCACTGTCACAGCAGGATCTCCTAGACCAACATCAGTCAATGGCACAGAAATGAAGTAAGAAGAAGAGGAGCTTTGCTCCGCACTGTGTACATGCTCTCACACCAGTATGCCCATCATTTTGAAACCAGAAGCAGTACAAAGTCCTGTCTGTTATCTCTAGCCATCCCTGTTTTGCCCCAAGCCCCTCTATTCTAAAAGATCTGCAATACAGATGCACAGAGTGTTTATCTTCAAAAACACAGGGAAAAACCTCTCCTCTCGCTGTGTTGCATCTTAACTTTGCTAAGCTACTCCTTCTTAGGGGCAGACTTGTGATCAAGTCCCACGCTGCCCAGTCCCAGGTCCTCTTCTGCACAAAAGCCACATCAACCGTGATGAATTAGGTGTCGTGAGTGTGGAATGTAAACTGAGATTCTCCGAGGAAACCAGCTGAGATCTCAAAACTCATTTCACTTGATTAGACTGTGCTTCTCCCTGGGAGAAGCCAAGCCTTTCATCTCATTTACTCACAAAGGACCACCTCAGCTTTCCACATCCCTGGGGCAGAAGCAAGAGGAAGATTTGTTGTCTTTGCTGACAAGGAACAGGTTTGAAGCTGATGACTGGACAAAACAAGAGAATTTTAAGTTTCATGAGAGCGACTCTTGAAGCGAGCTGGTCGGGCTGGGAGTTAAAATGACATGCATCAGTTTCCTAGCTGCAAACAGCAATTCCCCATCACCCTTCTGTCTGACTTCAATCACTTAGTATTGCTCAATAAAACGATTCTATCGTTGAATGCATGCTAACTCACGAGACTGGCTCAAAACTTCCCTAAACCAAGCCTGTTCTTCACCCAGACACAGCTCAAGAGTACCTAGTCTTTCAGCTACTCACAGCGTTAGCATCTGAAGGAGAGAAGTCAGAAAGGTGTTCCCATCAATCTACAAGGATGTTTAGTTTCTGTGGGGTGTGGAACAAGGGCCAAACAATGCAACAAACCATGGAATCAGCGAATGGGTCAGGTTGGAAGGGACCTTCATCTAGTTCCAACCCCCCTGACATCAGCAAAGAGGACCATGCAGAGGAGCTGATGCACCAAAAGCATCCTGTACTCAGAATGAGCAGTCACAGATTCTTAGAATGGTTCAGGTCGGAAGGGATCTTCAAGATCATCCAGTTCCAACTTCCCTGCCATGAGCAGGGACATCTCCCACCAGACCAGGGTGCTCGAGGCTCCAGCCAATCTGGCCTTGAACGCTTCCAAGGAGCTGAGGGGCAGCCACAACCTCCNATAAACCCCAACCAAAAGCAGTAGCAGCTGTCCCTGTTTTTCAGTTAACCTTGACTCACACGAGCTTCGGGCAGCTGCCGTTAAGAACAACCTCGTGTCCACAAAAAACCCCAGATGCAGGCAGCCCGTGAGGCACCGAGCTCCCATCGGGTTCTAATAACAGAAAGCAACAGGTAAATGCCACTTGCAATAGCAGGCGAGAAGGCTCGAGGAGGCAACAGTAAAGCTGTGCAGGGTGAAGGCTCTGCAGAAATTAAAAGCATATTTGGCAATAAATAATAGATGTCACTCCTGATTGCCCCACATCCCAGCTAGCCATAATCCTTTATCTTTCTGCAAATGTCACAGCTGGGATAGATCATAAAAGACTGGAAAGATAAGAAGTAGAAGCACTGAAACACTTGCTTCAGGGAGCAGCGTACTGCTTACAGGGAGACCTAGACCAAAATGCAGATCACAGTTACAAAGAAATAGAGTTGCTCAGGAATACTGGTTGTAGAGGAAGGAACCACAGCTGAGGAAGGGAAGAGGAAACAAAAGCTCAACTGACACTGCGTACACTGGGATCTACAGTGCTAAGAATCGTGAGCTGTCAGTAAGATCTAGGTGATGCTGCTGTGGCAGGGGGATTGGACTGGATGACCTTTCGAGGTCCCTTCCCATCCCTAAGGAGTCTATGATTCTACAGTAAGGTGGATGAAACACAGTCACTTCATCAGCATGACCAGCTTTTATGAGGACCAAAAGCATCCTGGACTCCAAGTGAGCACTCACAGATTCCTAGAATGGTTCAGGTTGAAAGGCACCTTCAAGATCACCCAGTTCCAACCCCCCTGCCATGAACAAGGACACCCCCCACCAGACCAGGGTGCTCAAGGCCCCAGCCAATCTGGCCTTGAACACTGCCAGGGAGCTGGAGGGAGGTGGGGACAGCCACAGCATCCCTGGGCAACCTGGTCTTGGCACTCTCATCATGAAGAACTTCCTCCTGACTTCCAGTCTAAACCTCCCCTCTTCCAGTTTGAACCAATTCCCCCTGGAAACAGCCCCTCCAGCCTGTCCAGGTCCCTCTGGACGGCCTCCCTTCCCTCCAGCGTGTCCCCCACCCCACACAGCTCGGTGTCACCAGCAAACTTGCCGAGAGGACACTCAATGCTACTGTCCCTACTGCTCTACATTGAGTGCAGGGAGAAAAGAGTGCACTGCTAGCTGCTGAGCACAGCCAGCTCTCTTCCAAAACCAAGAGAACATAGAGATCCAGCACCATCAGCACTGTCATGTGCTCGGTGCTTCAGGATATTTCACAGAGCTCTTACAGATTCAACAGAAATGCAAAGGTAAAAACCAAACCACAACCACCTTCCCCTTCAGTGCTCGCGGATAAATAGAGACGGTGTTCTTCCCCTTTATGATGGGGCCTGTGACTCGGTACCTATCTGTTTCAGAAGCCCGCTGACGTTAACACAATGGGCAACAACTTAATTCAAAGAACGTGTCACAAGAAGCAGCACCAGCTCTGTGACAGCAACAATCCTGTACGCAGAGAGGAAGAGCCTCCCGCTATACATCACACACGGATTCCCGACCGAGCTAGCGCTGGAAAGGTAACTTCTAGCAATTCTTTACAACACTTGGTTATTAAACCCGGTGATCTTAATAATCAGCAGCAGGTTTCCTGTTGCCTCGCCACAGAAAGGATTTACCACGATGGATTTTCCCATTTGCCACACGCACGCGGTCCCCCAGGAAGCTAAACAATTACCTGACAGAACGGACAAGTTGAGAGTAAAATATAGATGCAGTTGCTGGATCAGAGTCATTCGGTGTTAATGTTTCATAGCGACGTGAATGCTTTATTTTGAGAAGGAACGCCGGTTTGAAAGCCGTGGGGACGACACTGAAACTGAATCGTAGAAATCATAGAACCATAGAATCATTAGAGATCAGAAGGGACCCTGAAAGATCATCCAGGCCAATCCCCCTGCCACAGCAGGGTCACCGAAGGGGTTTTTTCTCCAGTCGCTGGCACAGGGGTGACTGCAATGAGTTACACGCGCAAGCAAGGTGAGATGTGTCAGGAGAAGGACCCTCTGGTACCAACCCAACCAGTGGGGTTGGTAAAGAGCAAACTTTGGGCATTTAAAGCCCAGTTATATGTTACCTGGAAATACTGACACGATTCCATGCGCGAGAGCCCTTCTCTTCACGTCTTAGTGCAATTTAAGGAAGGGCTTACCTCACTACAGGGTATCTTACACATCCCAGGATATCCCCTTTCCGGGGACACGCAATAGGTCTGTCATTACACATCACGCCTCCCTTAGACTTGTGCTCCTCGACACGCTCATAAGCGTTGTGTGTCTGCAACACCTCTGCTGAAAGAGTTGGGGTTGTTCAGCCTGAAAAGAGATCCTCAGAGAGACCTTACTGTGGACTTGCAGTATTTAAAGAGGGCTCGTAAGAAAGACGGGCACAGTCTCTGGAGCAGTTTTTGCTCTAGAACAAGGGTAACAGTTGTAGACTAAAAGGGAAGAGATGGAGCCTAAATATAAGGAAGAGATTCTCAATTCATATCCCTAAATAATGTACAGAGCACACGGAGTCTAAAGCCTACTGACAGAAAATATAGGTTCACTCAGGATAAACCATATCTGGTTCACTCGGGATGAAGGCTCTGCATGGTCCAGCTCTAGCACAAGCTAGCAAAGCTTTACAAAGACAAACATATTCAGGCACTGTGGCTGCTTTGGAAGACTACAGCAGGCTGAAAAGCACAAAGGAAGCTAAAAATTAAAAGAAAGACTAACATTTCTGAGTCCCCTGGACTCTATCACCCTCAGTGAGGAGAAGTAACTCCATCTGACTATGCTTCCCTCTGCCTTGCTCTCCAGACAAGTACTGTCAAATACATAGGGTAGGGAGATAAAGAGATTGTAGATTAGCACTTCCAGCAGAAGCTGAGCATCTGCCCTTGAGAATGCAAGGTCATTACACAGTTTTAGCATCTGCAAAGTTCGGGCGGAGTGTGAAGCTTTCCAGGCGCTGCCCACAATGGAGTCAAAGCTGTAAAGTGACTGCCGTTTGCTACCAGCAGGAAAACTTTCCAGAAATCCATTTACACCTCTGATGTGAAAGACTGACTGAAGATATTTCAATGATTTCAGTGGAAAGAAAGGAGGGAAATCTCAGCTTGACCCCAGACACTGATACAACACGGGAGCCTGAAGAGTGAGATATCTGTAAACACATTTCTTTCCACAGCAAAGATCATGAAACGTGTCTGAGGTGAGAGTTTAAATACAGGTAGCACGTGTGCAAAGCAACTGCACACCAACACACAGAAAAAGCAATACACTTGAGCAGCAAGGGCGCACTCAGGGATCCACTTCACTGCTCCTGAGCTTGCCCAGCTAAAGATGTTCAGAGATCTTCTATAGGTTTCACCAGTCCAGCACTGCTGTAGGGCGGATATGAAAAGGTGTTTAGTGTCCAAAGGAACGTGGACAATCAATACGCTGCCAGACCAGACGGAGAAAGGAAGTAACAGAATCCTTAGGGATGGGAAGGGACCTCAAAAGATCCTCCAGTCCAATCCCCCTGCCACAACAGCAGCATCCAGACCAAGTCATAGAATCCTTAGGGATTGGAAGGGACCTCAAAAGATCATCCAGTCCAATCCCCCTGCCACAGCAGCATCCCCCAGATCAAGTCACACAAGAACACAGCCAGGCGGGGCTGGAACACAATGGATTTGAAACTATGATGGCAAATCATTAAGAAAGGAATTATGCAGATAGTAAGAGGCGGGTGGGCACAGATCCAGAGGGACACATGGTAGAAGACGAGTAAGGATGATTGTAATGAGGCATGAAACACAGGCAAACTTCCCTTCGTTTCCTTTGCCCACACATTTCTCTTCCTTCATTCTTACAGGTCACCAGCATGACAGGCAGGTGGCAATTCCTAGTGGAAAGCATCTTACCAGAGTTTGTCTTCAGGGGGGCTAGAATGAAGAAGGAAACAGCTTTTGTAATCAAGGTTCTGAAGAAAAGTCTACTTTCTGAAATGGGTGATGTGCTCGTGCTTAAAGCTGCTACCCATCTTCTCAAACGCTTCATCGCAACAGGAGACCAAAGGAACAGCAGCTTCACACTATGAACTGATGAAAGGTCAGGGAAAAGTCAACCGGGCAGCGTTTCCACTGGTAAGGAGCAAGGAAAATACCCGTGAAGTGTGAGTAACTCCTTCAGAAGACAAGCAAGAAGGATCGTGGAAACTCAAGATTCAATATTTCTCACATGGCTTTATTTTGAGAGGCACGTTTTGGAAAAGAGAGAGCAACTGAAAGAACCCAGCCTGCTCCCCCAGAACAACAGCCGGCAGTTCTTCTGGTTGCAAGACGAGAGGCAGACAGTGAAGCCTCTCACGCCTTTGGTTTCCTTCCTTTTCTGTTCCACGGGGTGGTTTTAAAAATACTTTAAAATATTCAGAAAACACTTCTAACTCTGGATGAAGTAATGATGGTGAGCAGTACAGGTCTGACAGAGGATGGGCAAACACACATTCTCAAAGATTCTGGTAGTCAGCTCTCCTAAGGGTCAAAAAGCTGAGAGCCTTCAGCAACACGACAGAGATGGAAAAGACCACAAGAGAACCCAAAGCCAACTCTTAGTCTGTTCAAATGAAGGAGCACAAGAATTGTCCCTAACCTGACCCCTCGGACTGCTCACAGCTCCACAGTTCTGCAGTGTGACACGACCCCCGGGTAAAACGTAAGCTGTGATACCGTTCTATGAATCCATTGAGCCAGCAACGTGTTCTTGTGGCCAAGAGGGCCAACAGCATCCTGGGGGGATCAGAAGGGGGGTGGTTAGGAGGTTCTTCTCTCCCTCTGCTCTGCGAGTGTGAAACTGAAACAGCATCTTAAGCAAACGCAAGCAGCCTCAACTCTGCTCTTCCAACAGGAAAATACCTAGAAGGTAAGAGATAACGTGACCTGAACTGTAATGCCCCTACACTGAGTGTAAAAAATAAAACCCAAAGCTCTTTTTCCAGTAAGGTTGAGGGATGAGGTTCCAGTAACGGACTGAGAGGGAAGCCAAGACGATGAGAAAAGTATCTCGAAAGCTAAACCTCTGTGTAAGCCTTGTTTGCCCAACTTCCCAGCAGAGGGCATCTTCAACACGTTAGAGACTTCCTTCTTACACAGCAAGGGAACAGTTAACAGCACTGCAGTAAGGACACCCAAGTTTTAAAGCAGCTATAAAAACTTACTGGGGTTTCACTGGGTGGTACTGGAGTAGTAGCTGGAATGATGCAAAAATTACACACGAAGTTTGCATTTTAGCTGGGAAGGAAAGCTTTCCTCCAATGTTCTGAAGCCTCCTAACCTCCACTATAGCAGTGTTTTTAGAGTAACTAAATACTCAGCTAGATGGGAACTGTTTGGCAGAGTGTGGAGTAGCTCCTACCATAGGTGGGGGGTGCTGCTGGGGAAGCTGCTTCATCTGTATTTCCCAAGAGCTGCAACATCCTACAGCCACAGCAGCTCCACAACTACATGTGCATCCAACAGGAGAGATTCTGGTGGGCCTTTCCTCTCAGTATCTGGAGCAGGACCAAGTCACCTTCATTACTTGAACTCCTAACAACTTTCTGTTGTCTCTCTTGTGCAGCACGTTCAGGTCTTGTTGACATCTTCAGTGCCTCTCTCTCCTGTGCAACACATTCAAGCATCTTCGGTGCACTCAATGATACTGCCAAGCCTGAAGCTTCAGCTGTGTCCCGTTTCTCCTCTAGCTGCTTCTGCTGACCATCACTGCTGCCATCAAGACTTTCTTCCTCTCCTTTAGCTCCCACTTCAACAAGAATCTTTTAAAACTTCCCCAGACTCACAAGAATTTCCCTAATTCTATCGCAGTAAATCACTGTCTGTTCTTATTGCAGTTTATTTCTCATGCAGTGTCAGCGGAGAACAAGCTCGCTGTGATGCTGTATGGCAGCACAGGAACTCAATTTACACACTGCCGCTGGGTGGGTTTTCCCTAGAGAAGGCACAACAGGGAGAAAGAAACTTCTCAGCCATCCACACCTGTGTAGTTTTCAGAGATCCCCCTGTCTGTGCAGAAATCACCTGACACAATCCTGTCATTTCTGCAGTGCAGGCAGGTTCCCACAAGGCACAACACGAGCTCCGTGGAGGAGAGACACAGAGCCTGTAGCACTAGGGGATCTGTAGGCGTAAGCATGGCCCTTTGATATCAAGAGTTTAAAACATGGTAAGGAAAGAGTAAGTAACCTCGCAGCTGCCTGCTGTGGGGTCGGGGTTAAGTGCACAGCCAGACCATGAAGGATGCATCACAATTTCTCCTTTGTTTTGCGTGCAGACAACAGAAATGCAGTAGCATTTTATTTTAAAAGTCACTTTTACATCTAATTCTGACGTCTGCTTTCTCGCAGCACCAAGTTGCAAAGGATCTAAATCTATCCTGAGTGTTGGGTAACCAGTAAATCCCGATATTAATTACTATCAGCAGGAACTTCTTCCCAGGGAGGGTCCCGGAGCACTGGACCAGGCTGCCCAGGGGGGTTGTGGAGTCTCCTTCTCCGGAGACCTTCCAGCCCCGCCTGGCTGTGTTCCTGTGCCACTGGGTCTGGGTGATCCTGCTGTGGCAGGGGGATTGGATTGGATGCTCTTTCCAGGTCCCTTCCCATCCCTAGTGATTCTGTGATTCTAAGAGGGCACTGCAGGGAAAACTCGCTAGCGCCAGCCCCTCTCCATCACGAAGGCAGGCTGGAAGACAGAAGGGTGGCACACTCGCACTAGATGGTGCTGTGGGACCTTCCAGGGAAAGGAACCTCCTTCCAAACCACAAGTTGTACAGTTCAATTAGCCACGCAGTTGAGTCTGTATTTTGAAACGCGTTAAAGAGTCACAACAAGAGAAGCCAGAACCACAGGAGCTTAAGGAACACGCTAAGCAAGCATCCTGCTCTGACGGATCCTCTGCTGGAAAGGGACCTTCCACTGGAGCAGCTGGATTTGTTTTAAATCAGAAGTTTTGTGATTTGCAAAGGCATTTGGGGAAGAAAAATCCCACCGACTACAACTTGAAGTTTCGACCTAATGTTACTGGAAGTAGCTGCATTGCTATCAGTGAGTAATGATCAGCCTGAAAACGAGCTCACCTGTACACTCTTTGCCTCCTTTAGTCCAAGCATCCCGAAGCGTTCGACTAAAATGATCTGCAAAGCCAACCCCGCTTCCCCTATTATTCCCAGATAGGATTTCCTCCCAGGATTGAGCGTTTCAAAGGCCAAACCCAAGGATAACGCGCACGCGTACACACAACACCCCCCCCTCCCCAAACCCAGCCCCCAATATGGTAATCTATATTGCTTGTGTTCTGTGCTGCCTGCCTGGCCCCAAGACATCAATAATGAATAGGAATGTACAGCTACAGCAGTAGCCTGTGTCACGGGCTTGTCGGGGATTTTTGAGAAGGAACAAAACCACAGGTTTGCCAGCTGATCGCCTTTTCTTTTGCCAAGGCAGGACGGCCAAAACAAAGGGGAAATATGATTAACCCTTCTGGTGCTGCCTGGTGGTTCCTCTCACTAACAGAAGGGAGAATTACTGCTCGTAAGGCAACCGGTATCCTCCTAGGCCTGAGAATTCAACACCACCGTGGATTCTGAGCACAGGGAGGGGAGGTTGTTTCTGTTTTAAGATCAGGAATGCCTCCTCAGAGCCCGTGGTTTAAATAGAGGGAGGGGAAAAGGCTTCCTAGACATCCGGCAAGTTCAGTCTTAAACAAAATTGTCCTTGAAGAGTGAAACCACACGCATGCAAACACACAGACACAGCCAACGAGAGCGATGGCATCGGTAAAAAACACCTAATAAAAGAGTTAACTGCATCTTGTTTAAAAATGAGGTGTTCTTGTTTGCATTCCTTTCTCTTCTTCAGGGTCCCCAAGCACATTTCTCCAGACGTTAGGGCTGAAGTCTTGAAGGAGTGATTATCTCACGTTTTACAAACAGAACACACCAGCTGGTACACTCCCAAAGCATCCCCCGCGGGAGGGTGGGTGACAGACTACTAAATGTCTATAGGACACACCAACTAAACTGATTGAAAACCCAGTTAGAGAGCCCAATCTCTCCTGCTTCCTACACCTGCGGAAATGCCCGAGTACGCCCCGCGTGAGGAAAATTAATTAACAAAGCCATTAACTTTGATAGGAACTTCTGTAGTAGGCAAGTAATTACTCTCCACTTCAGAAGACATAACTGAAGAGACACTCCTGGTCTTCAAAAAGCCTGGAACTAGCTAATTTGTATAAGAAAGGAAACTCTGGATGCACGTACTTTCAGCGGGGCAGCCAAAGCCAGACATCTCAATTCCAATTACACTGCCGGAGCAGGGTTTTTCCTAGAAGCCAGGAACAAACAAAAGCACGTGGTTTCGACGCAACTGAGAAAAATCTTCACAAAGGAGCGATCGATAAGATGATTTAAACAGCCGGCTCTGTGTTCTGACCTAACGTTATCTTGTTACAACAGTTTTTAATGGGTAGAAAGGGGTATTATATTATTCAGCTGAACTGGGCATAAATCGCTGAACGTTCACGGGTTGGATATGTTATTAATGACTGTGAGAATAAGGAAAAAGGACCATAAACCACCTTTCCGTGGCAGATCGTAAAGTAACTCGGAAATTACACATACACACTACAGAAGCCTGGTGTTGAAAAACCCAGCAATGCGATTCTGCTTCAATTAAGTGATAAAATTAATCACTCCCTTGCAAAGCAAATCTGTTCTGCTTAAAGAGTTGCAAAAGGATTCTAGAACAGGGAAGTTGTACCGCCCTTCTGGTACACTTCAGCGCGTCTAAACCGATTACAGTTCATTCCACCAAGTCTATGTGGTCGGTAAAAGACGCTGCGCTCCTCCCGCTGAAACGCTCTTGTGGTGTCGCGAGCGCTCAGCCACCCCCCTTGCAACCTACTGCACGAACACCGGTGGGTCAGCATGAACCTTCTGTGCTGCTCTGGGTATCCCCAGGGAACAGACAACCCGGTTCATGCACATCCTAATGTGCTCAGCTGCAACAACAAAATGCAGGGGTTTGATCATATCACAGAATCCTCAGGGATGGGAAGGGACCTTGAAAGAGCATCCAGTCCAGTCCCCCTGCCACAGCAGGATCACCCAGACCCAGTGGCACAGGAACACAGCCAGGCGGGGCTGGAACATCTCCGGAGAAGGAGACTCCACAACCCCCCGGGCAGCCTGTTCCATGTGCAGCAGAATGGACCAAACGCCCCTGTTCTGGTGATCAATGCCACATGAGTCAGAATCTCTTGCATTTGTTGAGGCTTTTTTTAACCATCTGCTTCAAAGATGCTCATGGTGCTGTGTTTGGCTCTAGCTACAGATGCAGATCTCCTATTAGAGACAAAAGAACAGTCCATTTGTCCAACTGCAAGCTATTGCTCGAGTCACAGATGAGCTGCTGGGTCAAGGCATTGCTTACAGCAGCCTGTCCCTCAGCACAGCATCCTACATCACTCATTCCACCTGCTGAAGCAGCTGACAACTGCTTTGAAGCATGCAGGAAACTGGGTGAAGCTACAGCGCAGTCACATCAAAAGAGCTCTGCCTGCACTCATTCTGAGCTGGCAGGTCCAAGGAAAATTTGCCTCCCTGAAATTCACCTCCACGAGCCCATACTGCCTGCCTCACATCTACCATCTGCCACGAGAAGGAGACAGGGGTGCTGCTTCGGAAGGCTCTCAGGCTGCGCAGAGTTGCCCACATCACCCAAGCACGGCGAGAGGCAGGGTATCTGAAGGAAAGCTGAGCACAGCACCAAGCACCAATGACTGTGCCCACTGCAGAGAGCGTTGTGTGGCACGTCCTCTGGCAGAGACGGCACGGCGTGGCTTACCTGGCGAGGGCAGCTTCGGCACGCTCGGCACCCGCTGGAGCAGGTAAGTTCTAGAAAGGTAAACACCAGGCAGAGGCAGCCTAAAGAACTAAGTGTTTAAAAAGAAGAGGAGGGTGGCAGGGAGAAGAAAAGGGAAGGGCAGCAAACAAAACTTGGCTTTGTACTTCAATTTCCTGTGTGGGTTGTGCTGCTCCAGCTCGCCGTCAGAAGGAGCCTGTTTTCTCCCCTGTCTGCTACGAACACTGGGTTTGCATTTAAATGATCTGCCCTGAAATGTGGATCTTTGATTCAGTAACATAAGAGAATATTTCCAGAGGGGGAAAATTGTTTCTGAAAACAAAACACTCCTAGACTAGCAGAGACTGCCTAGGCAGGGAAGGGAGGCTTGGAACCATATGAAGAGAAAGCACTTTCCTCGCAGCCCCATAAGAAAGGGGTTTGGTTTTATTGGAGCTTCCAAGAGCAAGACACTTGGAAGGTGTTTCCCTCTCTGCAGGAGGTAAAACAAGAGAACAACAAAAAGGTATCGAAGATTTCTGCATTCCCCTGTTTCATGGCAAGAGTCTTCAGCGTACTCTGTCCTCAGGGAACCCCAGCTCCCTAGGTAACTCCTTTCTGACTCCTCCTCAGGCTTTGCCCCTGCAAAGAACCACTGCAAGGGCCGAAGTTCAGGAGTGGAATTAGACCCCTCGTTTACTTAAATTTCCAAGGGCTCCTGTTCTCTGTACTCTGAATGATTCTTGTTCCATAAGGAGAAGGCATTCCTTCCAACACGGAACTTGTCATTACTCGGTTAAACGACAAGCCACACGCACCCACAGAACCTCATCAGCTAAAGGGTCAACCCAGCCAGCCTTCATTTTTTACTGAGGATTCTAGAATTTTCTAACCAGGCAGAGATTTCCTTGCGTCTTTCTGTGTCCAAAGCTTTTCAGAAACTGTTTCACCTGGTGAGTGGCAGACTTCTCCACAGATGCTGTAGAATCAGTAAATCGCTTGCTGTTTCTACCCTGAAGGTGGGAACTGTGGAGAGAGCAGCAAGTTCTAACCCATCCTAAGACTAAGGACAGAGCTGATTTTCAAAGCAGACCTCACTGAGCTCCCAGACATCAAAATACACTCATAACTCACGCTACACTCCCTGCTTTGGGCACACACAACTGCTCCTTTCACCGATAAAGCAATCAGAGGCAATGCAGATGAACACATCAAGGCAACACCACCACCACCGACTATCAGGAGGTACTGGGTTGGAAGGGACCTCTCATTTCTGGATGAGACACAAAGGACACCAGCTCAGGTCAGACACGCAGCAGGAGTAACCAGCTCACAGGCTGAAATCAACCCCGACTTGGGGTAGTTGTTCCCACATCTGGTGCTGTAAATGAGCTGAAGACTTTAAAAGCTGGGATTTTGAGAACCATGCTGTTTAACTGAGAAGGGACCTGAGCTGTACAGTTCCAGGAGCAGTCTGCCAAGTGCCTATTAGAGCTTTAAATACACAGAGAGAGAGAAGACCACTATAAAACTGCTGGGGTGCTTTTTACATACCACGTGTAGGAGTTTTTAAAATGCAAACATTAGATTTCAGTGAGCATTTCTGATTTGCCCGCCCTCAAAAGCTTCTAACATCACAAATCACAGCAACAAGGTGGCCCAGCAACCCAGACAGACAGACAGAGGAAGTTCAGTCAGTCAGTAATAAAAAGCTTTGGCTGTCTGGCTTCAGGGAGAAGAAAATTGCTCGGATGATCACTTCAGTACTCTTACTAGGTGATGCGCTGTTTTATTCCTTCTGATAGCTGCAGTTTAAAAGAACTCAAACCAGCAAAGCGCACCCGTAAAGGCTGAGCAGAGATGTGGGCTGAGGCTTTATTTTGTTTGGTTTCAGATTCACACTTCTGATAGAGCCTCGGGAGCCAGCGAGAGAAGAAAGGAAACCGTCCCCAAGCGCCTGACAGTATCACAAGTGAGAACAGCAGCTCGAGTCGCACGCTACCTGTAGAGTGAGGCTAGGAGCAAAAGCCTCTGCTGGGGGAAACGACATCCAAGTGTCACCTGCGGTGTGCTTGCCAGCAAAGCAAACAGATTTATCAGGTCCCGGTCACCATCACATCTCTGACTATGATTTACCACAACAGAAGGACACGCACTGTCGTTCCACTCGCCAGCAGCTCTGTGGTAAATCTACTTTGCCGCTCGTTCCAGACCCAAGCCCGAAGGTGCTGAGCGTTTACAGCTCCTCCCAGAAAAACACAGCCTTCCGCAACCTGCTGAACGGTTTGTGTTAAACATGAGGTGGTGTCATCAGAGGGAAAGATTATTCCTCCATCCTCTCTAATTATACCTAGGCAGGTTCAGTGCTAAACTCTATGCTGCTGATAAGCAGCTTTATTTATTTGAGTATTTAAATATTTATTTGAATATTTAAAGCTGATAAGCTTTACATACTTGACTTTTCCCCTCTTGTCCCGGCTTTTTCCTTCACACTTCTATCTTCCTTATTTTTTCACCTCAAAAATCTTCTCTCAAGAGATTAGAATTCTAATCCTCCACAGAGCTGATCTCCAGGTGCCCCTAATGTTTAAGTCCACGGCCAGCAGGCCACTGAGGCTTCTCTGCGTGGTTTTTGTCACAGACAGGTGTGAGTTGGTGAGACCAACAAACAGCCGGCTTCATTCCTCTTACCAACACTGACACAAGTCCAGCCCTTAGCTTGTCTTCAGTTCCTCACAGCTGCTTCCTACTCGCTCAGACCCTGAGCTGCAATGGCAATCGACAAACATATCTGTCTGGGTCATTTATTCAACAAGCACAGAGCAGCGTCTCCAGATCTGATGTGTAACTGCTGTATGAAACACCCACACGTCCGTCTCAGAAGCCGAGCGTCCACGCGCAGAACACTAACGGCAATAGCCGTTCCGGGGAAGGGACTCTGCTCTTCCAAGGGTAACAGCATCTGCTTCCATCGAGGCAGAGTTCTGGCACATTCTCAAGGTCTTCTTTCTTCTGCCCTGCTGTCAGAACTCTAATCAGGTATGCACGGCACCTTCAGCACTCCTGAACACCCCAGGTAATTAGCCTTTCCGCTAATCAGAGAGCGGCTCTCATGGCGGCAAACGTACAGTACGCTGCTTGTTCCTTAACCCTCGGGTTTCCTCCGCTCTTCTCTCAAGGAACTGCCTGAGCACCTCGAACCACCCTGCCGAGGCACACGGGTTAGAGCTCTGCAAATAAAATCGTTTCGGAGCGTTTTGCTGGGAGCTGGGTGTAAAGACGGGCATTATCGACGTTTCAGCTAACGCCTAGCCCTCATCTTTCCCTTTCCTTCCGCTAGTTAAGAAAAGCTGGCGACGCGTCTCCTTGTGACCATCTTCACGTGCCTCCCCGCTGGAAAAAATTGATCGCCTCAGCTGAAAACTCATTTGCCTCTAGGATTTAAGACCAGCGAGCGGTGTTTGAGGGGAAAATGGCAGCAGTTAAGCGTCTCTGCTCTCACAGACGGCAAAAAGTACAGCTGATTTCACAAACGAGCGCTCAATCAATGATGCACTGAGGCACGCGACAAAGGGAAGTCAAAACCCATTACGTTCAAGAACCTCCTTTACATTCCACTTGAGCGCGCTGACCCTGTTGCTCAATGCTAAAGACTTTACAAGGGGTTTGGAAACATTTAGAAGGGCTTTTGTTTCGGTGTTCACTCAGCTGCACACCTCACAATTAACACTGCCAGGCTCCTCTGGAATCAATTATTCATTAAGATCACGAGCGGATCTTTTGAGCGCCTTAACTTCACATCACAAGGGTGCGAGGGATGACACACGCGTGTGTACTTTACGGAATAAAAGGCAGGCTCTGAGCAGGTTTGAACGCTAAATGAGAACAAGGCGAAAGGAAGCGAAATCAACACTTTTAGTCAAAGTTGAGCTTCAGGCGAGCTGCAGGCAGTGCACAGCGTGAGAGAATTTGGCTCCAGAAGGTGCCCATGTGTTGACAGCTGAATAAGAGTTTGAAGGCTTAATGGTAAGGAATGTACCATCAGTGATAATGTTAGGCGTTACTCACTCAGTTAACTACTCATCTTCTGCAGCCCTGACAGCTAACGACGCAGAGCCCGTTCACACCAGCTTCCCCATTCGCTACACAACCACACGGAGTACTATGGCAGACTGTTTTTCCCAGGCAAACACTTGTAAGTGTGAAGCACAACTGTGCTGAGCGATCAAGAGTGACCAAAGAAATCTGGAAAGTGGCTAAAACTACAGGAGAAACATAAATTCATTTGAGCCTATTTGTGGCTGTTGGTAATTTACCTGAGAGGTAACTTCCAATTGATTTGTAGAATCATAGCATCACTAGGGATTGGAAGGGACCCGGAAAGCTCATCCAGTCCAATCCCCCTGCGACAGCAGGATCACCCAGACCAAGTTGCACAGGAACACAGCCAGGTGGGTCTGGAACGTCTGCAGAGAAGGAGGCTCCACAACCCTCTGGTCCTTTTCCTGGGTGAAGGGATTGGACTGGATGATCTTTTGAGGTCCCTTCCAATCCCTAACAGTCAGTGATTCCGTGTGATGATGGTAACTCCCAGCAAACAGACTGCTACTCCAATGGAAGGGCAGTGTAAGCCCTGGAAGGATTGCTGTATTACCCCAATCTGTTGAAATCATTCAGAGACAGCAGCACTGTACTTGCACAGGTTATCTCTGCTTTTCAAAGAGAGAAGAGTAATTCAGGTTTCTATGTAAATTCCACGTTCCTTCACACGTTTTCACAGCAAGGCATGGCAGACCACATAACACGATGCAGATCAAATACATGGTAACTCAAAGGAAATAAAACCGAGAGAACAAGATTGAAAAAAGTACCTTTATAAAAGAATTATCAGTGCTCCGTTTAGCACTGAGGCCTCAACACAACCTCCAGCTCTGCAGAGCAAAGCAACCACCAAACAGCCCTCCTTGGACTTTCGTTTGTCATTTACTCCTGCCGTAACACAGAGCTCCGTTTCAGTGACCAGGTTTACAAATGTTCATTGTTGAGCTCAACATCATCTGTTAAACAGATCCCATGGTTGCCACTGAACACCCCCTCCCTCTCCCTGTTCATAACTATGCACGTAAACCTTGTCCTGGGGGTGTGTATGAACAATGTTTAAAGGAAAGCAATATGCCCAGCTGATCAGACCAGCAGCTGATCAGTATTTAATCACCAAATCCAATAAGGAAACAAATGAGGCAGAGCACGGCGGCGGGGAAACAAAGGTAGGGGGAAAATGTTAAATGAGCCACCGCTTTACGGAAGATAAAAAACACTCTCAAAAACAATTTACCCGACAGTTTTCTCTTTACACATTTAATAAACATTCTGTCAGAGCAAACGAAATCTCAGAAGCTGGAAGCTGAGTTAAAAAAAAAAAGAAGGAAATCAATTAAAATGAAGTCACCGGGAATGGTGGGGAATTGGCCCTGGCAGTGATTTGATATCCCACGGTTAATACTTCTAGTCAGGCAAATTAACAGTTTTGCTGCTGTAGACTTAGGGGCTCAGGAGTCAAAACCTCTCCGGGTTTGCTCTGAAAGTTACACAAACACACGAGGAAGTGTTTTTACTCGGCTACCTTTTAGATGTGCAGCAACAGGCACGCACCCCATAGACTTGCACAAGGAGGAACCCTATGCTGCTAAAATCAAGCTGAAAAGAAAGTCTGCAGCTAGGAAGGGTGCAACAGCCACGATTTGTTCTGTGGGACTCATTCATGTCTATAATATGTGAGGGATGGGTGTCTGGAGGATGGAGCCAGGCTCTGCTCAAGGGCATCTGGTGACAGGACAAGGGGCACTGGGTGCCAGCTGGAACAGAGGAGGTTCCCTATCAATCTCAGCAGGACCTTCTTCCCAGGGAGGGTCCCGGAGCACTGGACCAGGCTGCCCAGGGGGGTTGTGGAGTCTCCTTCTCTGGAGATGTTCCAGCTCCACCTGGCTGTGTTCCTGTGCCACTGGGTCTGGGTGATCCTGCTGTGGCAGGGGGACTGGACTGGATGATCTTTCCAGGTCCCTTCCGATCCCTTATTACTCTGTGATTTCTCTCCTAAGGAACTCACTATGGGACCCCATTTCTGTCCTAAGGAACGCACTGAAAGCTCCTCAGTAAATACCTGTTTCTCAAGCCATCTGTATCAAGAGCTGAGCTTTTCATTAATCCTGTTCGACTGCATCATTTGTTTTGTGTCACGCTCATATTGATTGAAGAAAATTCAAGTGAGGTAGTGTCTGTTTCTGTTTGTACAGGGAAACCAGTGAGCTGAACAGGGAGGCACGTAAGGTCACATCAGGATTCAACTTGCTGTGTTGCCACCTTAAAATGACAGAGGAAGGTTTTGCAGCTGCAGTATAAATACCAGTAATTACCCTTCCTTTTCCCTGTCCTGTTCACGTATCTTGAGTAACAACATGACTGAAGGTTTTTACTTTCCAGCCCTTTTCATGTCTTTAACATGCCAGTGCAATTTGAAAGCAGATGTATGCTTCAAGGACAGACTCTGCTTTCTCTTCTGCGCTGTCGTGTGCAGACACAGAAAGAAGTTCATTTAGTTTCCCAGATTATCTTGACATTCTGCTTAGGAGAAGCTGCTGTTCCTCAGCTTCTGCAGTTGGTGTTTGCATTAGAGATTAACCCACCTCGACTTCAGGTGCAGGAAGGAAGGGAGGAAAAGCAGCTTATCTTTATTACAGTGCACTCTGCAAACACATTCCACTTCACACAGATGGTGAAACAATGGGCAGGCAATCTGATGAAACCTTCCATCGTCCAGAGGAATGGAAAGAAGCGCAAGCATTTCATGTGTAGAGTTCACTTTCATTTCTGTTTGACTGTACAGTACAAGTTGAACAGCTTATTCCAGCTGTCACAGAATCAGACACCAGAAACCCCAGCTTCTGTGTTTGGACACTGGAGTGGGTCAACAAGAAGCAGGAGGTTTAAGCCTTCCCAACCTTCTGACAATAAGACTCCCCTAATGCAAAACCTTAGGCCCTTAAAGCCACCACAATGCTTGGGCATCCCTTCATCCCAGTCCCTAACCACACACAGGCTAGATACCTGCTGTGGCAGATCAAAACACTGTGCTATGGGGTTTTGCCCCTGTTTCCTGAGGCTGGCACTGCCTAGCAGGTACACACTGCCCCAAACCTGCAAACAGCTCAGAATGCCCTACAGGCACCAGCAAACAACCACAAACCTCCCGTCCTTGCTGTAGCACTCCATCCTGAGTTTGTTCCCACACATTCAGCCTCTCAAGCTCTAAGGCAACGTTATGAAACCTGAACTGACCATACAACGATACTCGGAGAATGGATTGATCAGGAGAGTTGCCTTAGAACTAAAAAATGAGCAGACTAAAGAAACTTGATGCTGGCATGAGGTATTTAACGCAAGTGATGCTCTTTTTCTCCTTCAGAGATCACACAGGCTATTTATGTGAGTCCTGTTAGCACACACACACACACACGTCAGGGCTGTGAGCATGCACTGAAAGGAGCAGCAATTCTTTCTCATAAGGGCTGCTCTTACTTCTTTAGGTTTTAGTGACTGAATCATCTCAACTTGCCTGCAGCGCCCCAGAAAAACCAGATGAGCATTAAGCTGAAAGGCATCTCCCATCCCAAATGCAGCAGCGTGTCAAAAGCAGTGGAATTAAAAGAGGATCCATCTACTGCAATGAAGCCATCTCTGAACTAGGGAACTCCGATTGAGAAGAGTAAAATAATTTAGGGGAGAGCAGCGCGCGCTCGGTAGCCTTCTGTACCGCGTTAACAGGTGGCAGCGCGTGTTCCTTTGATGTCTGCTGTGAAGTGAGATTCAAAGAGCCTGCTTAGTTATTCTGCACTACATTTGTATTCCCCTCTTCTATCAATAAATAAAAACCAAAAGAAGTCTCCCCCCTCATTTTGAACCTACAGCTGTCACAGTGCACACAGGCATGACCACAAGTGCACAGACACCTTCTGAAGCTGTAATTGAAGTTACCTGCTTTTGACTACGAAAGATCCTGGTTTGCAAGCAAGTGTTGTTTGCAAAATCAAGACGTACAGCTGGGCTTATCAGAAGGAATCTAGCTACAGCACCAGAGGAAAAAGCAGAGAACAGGTTACACATCTTTACTCAGACAATTCCTTACTCCAGAAGCCACACTTTTGATCAGTCTCCTGGAGAGACTCCTCATTCCTCAGGGAATGACAATCACAGTCAAGCAGCCAAATGGAAATGAGTTCTCCTGATGCCCACCTCAAACCGTGTATTAAAGCTGTGCCTTGCTCCTACAGGTGATACCTGTTTGTGTTTGAAGTCTTGCATTCAACAGGCTATGTTTTCCACCTGGTGGGTCAGCCACTGAGACACCAGCGTCCTACTCTTCCAACAAAACACCTCAATTAGTAGCTAGTAAGCTCAGTCAACACAGAGCGACACAGCAGAGCAGCCACAGCCTTTTCTTTCTTGAAAGCATTTATCCTTTACAACTATACACAGGCTGTAAAGACAGCAGAGCACGTTCACAGAAGAGAAACCTGTTGAAATGTATTACAGATGCAGAAGTTATACCTCACCCAGAAAACAGAGCTGGAGAACGTAAGAGCTGAAGGAGAAAGTGTCACACGTGATCTCCCCAAACTTTTCTGATGTACTGTTCTGTTCCTTCAATATCTGCTCTTAGCCACTGACAGCCCCAGTGTGGCAGCTTCTGTGTTTCATAGAATCCTTAGGGATCAGAAGGGACCTCCAAAGATCACCCAGTCCAATCCCCCTGCCACAGCAGCATCACCCAGACCAAGTCGCACAGGAACACAGCCAGGCGGGGCTGGAACGTCTCCAGAGAAGGAGACAACACAATCTCAGTCATCTATGAGCTTCCACCCAAGCTCATGGTTCAGCCGAGCAGCCACAGACTCTCTCTGCTAATGCATTACCTACATTACAGGCGAATTTTAAGAATTAAGACAACATATTAATGATGCTGTATGATTTAATTAAGCCTTTGAAGAATAATGAATCCAACAGAAAGCTCCCTAATCATCTGCAGACAAAGCTACATAAACCAGTGAGTTAAAATATAAGGTAAATGGTCAAAGTGGCACAAACCCCCCCTTCCCACTGAAGTTGTCTTCCAAGAAACTCAGACAAGCAATCTAGAAATAAATACCCCCAGTCTCAGTGAGCACACGTGCACCTACAACCTCCAAAACCACTCAGTCGGTCTCAATGTCACTAAGAATGTCATCTCTGTTAGCAATTAGATAGTCTCTGCTGATCTGCTGCCTCAGTACAGGGCATCAGCTTCTGACACAGACAGCTAAGACACTCGAACGGCCACTGCTCTCTGACTGAACACTGCCAGGCTACAGAGAAAGGAACGGCTACCCATTCGCTGCTTTCTAATGAAGCAAGATGTACTGCTGGTGGCTGAGGGATGTAAAACGCCCAACAGCCAGGAGAATAGCCCCAAGCTCCTGACAAATTATGCAATTCAGTGTTACAGATCTGCTAGCAAAACGCATCAGATTTTCCTCCAATGTGATATTTATTCCTCTGGACAAAGAGGATGGATAAAAAGAAATCGGTCGACAAAGTGGGATACCCAACGGAATTAACACAGCACTCGGCAGGGAAGGGTTTTCAGGCACAGCAAAACACTAGAGCATCTCAGATGACCAGGACAAGGCACAATAAATACAAACGCTGAGGGAAGAAATTCATTCACATCAACATAAACTCTTGTCCACAGCTGAACTGGCCTGAAAAGTGAACCACACAGCTCATGGTAGTTCATGATGATGAACCCCCAGCATCCTCACAAATGGCATCTGTGGATCAGACGTGCAGGACTTCACTGAAACTGAGGACTGGAGGGAGGTAAATGTCACTCTAGTCTTCAAGAAGGGTAGGACCCAGGTAACTATAGTCCATTCAGCCTTCCCTCCATCCCTGGAAAGGTGATGGAACAATCTTAATGGCACATCAAGGATTAGAAGGTCATGAGGAACATTCAGCATGGTTTTACAAGGGTCAGTAATGTTTTACCAACCTGATAATGTTTTACCACCTGATATGAGGACACAATCAAGTGGACAGATGATGGGAGGGCAGTGGATGTGGTTTACCTTGATTTCAATAAAGCATGCAACATCATCTCCCATAGCATCAGCTCTCTGATGAGAAAAGGCTGCAAGAGCTGGGTCTCTTCAGCTTGGAGTAGAGGAGAGTGAGGGGTGACCTCATTAATGTCTACAAACATGTGAAGGGCAGGTGTCAGGAGGATGGAGCCAAGGTCACTGTCACTTATGTCCAGTGACAGGACAAGGGGCAGTGGGTGCAACTTGAAGCACAGGACGTTCCATATAAACATAAGAAGCCGCCTTTCCACCAGGAGGATGACACAGCCCTGGAACAGGCTGTCCGAGAGGCTGTAGAGCCTTATTCTCTGGAGACTTTCAGAACCCGCCTGGATAGGTTCCTGTGTCACCTGCTCTAGGTGATCGTGCTCTTTCAGGGGTGTTGCACTAGACGATCTTTTGAGGTCCCTTCCAATCCCTAACTTTGTGTTATTCTGTGGCTCTGTGAAGACAGACAGAGCAGAGGCAGCTGTGTATTTCATTTACCCCCATTCCTGCAGCATGCTCTGTGTCAGAATGAAGGGCTGCAGTAAGTTGTTTAAAGGGGAAAAACCACACCAACCCAAAATTCAGCCACAATTCCAGTACATTAGTGATGGCCTCAATTTGTTCTGTGTTAGTGCACCTGGATTAGGGGAAATTCCACAGATGGATTCACGAGTGTTTGTCTTACTGGCCTCGACACGATCCCGACACAGAAGGACTGTGTAACAGTAAGTGTATGAGCTCATAGCATTTCCACTTTCCTAACTGCATGACAACCTCAAGACTGGAATCGTGGAATCACAGAATCCTTAGGGATTGGAAAGGACCTCGAAAGATCATCCAGTCCAGTCCCCCTGCCACAGCAGGATCACCCAGACCCAGTGGCACAGGAACACAGCCAGGCAGGTCTGTAACGTCTGCAGAGAAGGAGACTCTACACCCCCTTGGGCAGCCTGTGCCAGTGCTCCGGGACCCTCCCTGGGAAGAAGGTCCTGCTGATAGTAATTAACATTAAAACACTAAATCACTATGAAAAAGAATATGTGAATGTGCAGATTCAATTCAGAGATATGAAACAACACAGAACACTCTTGAGTTTTTCTCTTTGCTATCACCTACCTCTTAAGGTTAAAGTAACCCAATACCACCCTGTGGCTGCGTTTGAGCAGCTTCACCAGTCTATCAGCAACTATCGCTTGTTAAGGCTGGTGGGAGGAAGCAGACAGATTGTATGAAGTGAAAAGAAAAGCCTCCCCTTGTAAAAGTCAATACATCATCTTAAGCCAGAAAAAAACCCCAGTCCCTAAACATTCGGAACTCCAATCAGTAACTGTCATTAAAAGCTCTCATTATATCGCCTAAGTGAAATTAGAGCATCTTGCCCGCACAGGGTGCGGCACACAGAGAGTGCTAGAAGGATTCATAAATTAGTGCCAAATGAGTCTGATTCCCATCTACCTCACAATCTGCTGTGAAGGAGAGAAATTGTATTTACAGGCATTAAGGCACAGCCCACCGGCCTCTACAAAATTAGCCTAAACACAAAATGCAGTTATCAGAGGGACTCCCTATTTCATTATATGTCTTAGGAATAAAGGGATAAAGTTTGCCATCAATAACGCTGAACAGATCTGCTGAACCCCGCAGATTCCAGGGCATTAATAATTTAAACTCTTATGGGAATTTTGTCATGGTGGAGATAGGACTTGTCTGCAAACGGAGCTCAGGGGATGTTCAATATGATCTATTCTAGTATACACACACAATTGGTACATTTATCATGATGCAGAGGAAAAGAATGGCTCTATTTTAAGGATTCAGGAATGGTTTTTTCCCCGTAATTTACACAATAAAACCACCGAGTATTTCTAATACAAAAAAAACCAGGATCTAAAAAAATATCCTCTCATAAGAATTATACTGAAGAGGGTTTTTCTCTCCCCAGCTCTGCTACTCATGCATGTACAGTGCACACATACAAACCGGGATGGGAAGTTAGCAACCCAGCTCCTGATAGGAATCACGGACTCCTTAGGGATGGGAAGGGACCTCAAAGATCATCCAGTCCAATCCCCCTGCCACAGCAGCATCACCCAGACCAAGTCACACAGGAACACAGCCAGATGGGTCTGGAACATCTCCAGAGAAGGAGACTCCACAACCCCCCTAGGCAGCCTGTTCCAGTGCTCTGTTACCCTCACTGTGCTGCCTGTGCATGAGATGATGGTTAAGCAGCAGAGGAAGCTTTGACTCAAGTATATACACGCACTCACAAGTACAAATCTACCTGGTCTGCGTGTAAAACAGTGGGTTACGTGCACAGCTATGGGGTGGCAGTGCAAAAATCCCCCTTCACACATGAGAATATCCCCTCGTTTGAGACATCTGCAGTACCTGTGTAACCCACACTCGTTTCAGGCACTTGTGCAATAGTTACTCTAAGGTAACTCCAGGTATGGACACGTTTATACTACAACAACTCTGTGTGTGTTGTAATTCAGGGTAATGCTTCTGTTTTGGAATGAAAGACGTTCAATCGAAGCTCAAAAGAATTAGTAAAGAAAAGCTTTCCTTTCATAACCAAGCCCTAACTCTTAGATAAAATTTTCAGGGGAAAAAAACCCCCAGCTTAAAAACCTTTCTGTCCACGTTCTTTTAAGCCAGCCAGAGTGCCCCCTCGCTATGCCAGGCACGCACAGCAGAAAGCGCATCACAGTTCCCACGTGGCAGGAGGACTGACGGTCCATTACAAAGCTCAGGCACTAGAGAAGTTAATGCAGTACTCAGAAATCCAGGAAAATACCTCGAAATATTCCTTTAATTTGACCAATCTCCACTGAAATCACATTTCAGGCAATGAACGCAGAGGTGGTAAGTTTGGGTTGATAAGAGGCTGTTTCTCAAAGTCAGTGGCCAGCAAGCTCTTAACTCAATGCTACACACAAGTTAAAGCTAGAGTAAACTTGATGCTGTGGCTTTGCTAACTACTTAATTACAGAGCACTATCTGCATTATGGATGCAGAGTGGACTTTCTCGAGGCTGTGTACAGTTTTGCATCAACTGTGGGGAATTCAGTTCTCTAAGACAAGGCAGGATCTCAAGACCATCACTGAAGAACAAAACTCTGCACCAGTTATCAGAGAAAAACAAGAGCTAAGTCTAAGTGCCCAGGAAACAATGAGACACCTGTTTCAGACGCAAAACACAGCCTCTCAAAACATTTCCTAGTGTCAAATGACTGGTTTGCCAGCTGGTTTGCCCTTCCCCAAGGAAGCAGTGGGCAAATACTGCAATATCCATTCTACTCATCACCAGCAATCTTCCTCAACCGTACACAGGATGCTTACAGACTATGGACTAGCTCTGCCGGTCAGAGCAGAAGTGCTGCCAGTGTAAATACCACACCCCATAAGCTGCTCAGCAAAACACTGCTGTCTGTTTCTCTGAAAGATCTGCTCATGACAACGTATCTTCAGAACGAGCAGATCCAGGGGCTACTTAATAAGGAAAGAAATCTTACGGAGGTTGTCTTTGCCAATTTAGGTGATAGAGGACAGCTCTATAGTCTTGTTTTTGTCTCCCCTCCTGGCTAGATGTCTGTTGTGGGGAACCTAACATCATCTTCTTTCAACAGTTCTGAGTGAGAACAAAATTGACTGCACCTGATGCTGAGCAAGGATCGCAGTGCTGCTCCTCACTTTCTTTAAGAGGTTCTATCTCCCAATCCACTTGCAGTTCTAATTTATCTGAGAATTAGAGCTCCTACAGATTGATTACTAGCTCCAGGCACCCCGTAAGTCACCACAAAATTAAATTCCCAGGCTAGTCCAGTTTATTAGCAGGTTACTGAGTTGATGGAAGAAAACACTCTCACCCCTCTCCCAGTGCCCTCCTACCCAAGCCCTACCTAGCTTCACACTGCCCGTACCCGTGAGACGCCTGCATACCACGACGTGTAACATCCACACAAAGCCTGTGAAGTCCTGCAACGAATGACCTGTAAATCAAGACTGTGTAGCACCTCGAGGGAACGGGCTGAAGGAGTAACTACACATTTCCCAGAAGCTGTGGATTTGTACAGCAGCACTGGTACTGTCTCGTCCGTTTCCAGAAGCTGTGTTTACCCACAAGCGTGTCCCTGCACAGCCTGTTTCTGGAAAGCACCCCACTGACGAATAAACTTCTACTACCTGCCTACTATCCACACTCTTTTTCCACACCAAACCTTCAGACAACAAAGCAAATCATTGTGTTACGTGCTCACCAAGCACGCTGGAAAGATTACGGGGGATAAAACCCCATCGTAAATGCAGGGCAACCTGCTCTCTAACTGCTGCACTATCTCACACAATAAAATCAATAATTTAACTCTCTGAAACCTCACGTGTGCACGGCATTGCAAGTAGACCAGTGGCATTTTCACTTCAAATTTATATAGTCTTTAGTCAGTACAGTTAATCTGCATTTCTAACACCTGCTTCAGTCAGCCGTGAAGTGCTAGATTATCTCTACAAGTTTCTTTCATCTCGGTGCTGTCCATCTACCACACAAAAACGGATAGGAGGGTGGATAATTATTTTACTTTAGAAAGGATGGGAAACTTTCCACCCGTTTTTGATCATCTCTTGAAAGACACGCTCATCGGGCTGACATTCCATTTCACTTAAGCGTTTGGGTTCGTACTAAAACCCCTGGCTTTTGCATTCTTCCTGTTACCCAATCCCATCTTTTTCCTTCCAACGGTTAACATTCACTTTCCCTCCACTACTAAAACACGTGAGAAAGAAACTAGATCACAATTAAGCAGCGAGGCATGACGAGGTGTGTATCCTCAGGCTGTTAGCACAAGTCTCCAATGCAGCAGAAGGAAGAAGCTAGGATGACTTTTCCAGCCAGGTGGGCATCGATGCCAGTGATAAAGGGGATGCAGAGGGGCTGAAACCACATGCAGCTTCCTGACAGCACATTTATGTCAGGCACCCAGTCAAGCTGTTCCCAGTATCTGAAAAGTTAAGCACTAGGAGATAAAAGCTGTCCAGAGTTGAGCTTTCAAGGCCGAGCTTAGAAGGGACCTCAGAGATTGTTTACTCCAATCTCCCTGCCATGGGCAGCAACACCTCTCATCCAACCTGGTCTTGAACCTCCAGGGAGAGGGCAGCCACAGCTTCTCCAGGCCATCAGTTCCAGAGTCTCTTCACCCTTGCACTCTGAATATCTAGTCTAAACCTACTCTCCTTCAGTTTAGAACACTTCCACTTACGCTATTGCAAGTTCCCCTTGTGCAGAGTCCCTCTCTGGCCTTCCTCTAGGTTCTCTTCAGGTGTTCTAAGGCAGCAATAAGGTCTGTGTCCCACCCCCCTTGGCCCTGAGTCTTTCTTTTCTCTAGTCTGAACAATAGTAGCCGCCTCAGTTTACCCTCACAGCAAAGGTGCTCCAGCCCTCTGATCATCCTGTGGCCTCCTCTGGACTCACTCCAACAAGCCTAAGCCTCAAGGCAGAAGAAGGAATTGCCTTTGAGATGGTCTGGGGTTTGTTGTGGTCAGTCTGGGGGGGCTTCACTTTCAGAAGAAGTCTAAACAAACCATCAGTGCCGCTGACAGGAGAGTGTTAATAGCAGCCAATTAATAACAGAGCACTAATTAAAGCAGCTCTGCCCTGCTTCACCGCTTTTTCCAAATGCATTGCCATTATGGATGAAGGCTGAGGGTTGTTTGGGCAGTCTGAAAGAGGCTGAGGAGGAGTAATAATGAACAGAACCTCTCAGCAATTCAAGAAGAAATCATCAACTGCTGCCTGTCCAATTTTACAACCACCAGGCCTTCCCCGACAGTTGAGCTAAAGACCGCGAAAGCTTTTGACCTAACCTCTGGCACTTTCATTAAGACAGTATTTGTCACCCTGACGGCAGGAGGAATGGCTTCCAGCCTCTCAACGGAGAGTAATAATCATGACCCTCATGTGTTTACCCCAAGAGACCGAGCCCTGCCGATTCACTGACTGCAGAGTACCGAACAGACACCACTGGGTCAGACAGGCAAGAACCACAGTAAAACCCACGGCCAAATTCATGCCGAGCTTTCACAGGTTCTGGAGGGGGGGAAAAAGCAAGAAGCTTAATAAATTCATGTGTTTGGGAGTCCTGGCATTCCCTGGAGAGTCAACATAAGGTAAAAGGTAGCGTAACACAGCACTGGCTCTGCTGTTTAGGAAGGGATGTCACAGGACATGCAGGCTGCCCTCTAAGGACACACAGGCTGAGGTGGCTTCCCAAGAGGCTGATTAAAAGGGAGAACTCGCTCAGGAGCTTGAGGACTACCCGAGTAAAACCTGGAACACAGATCAGCAACACTACTGCACTGCTCCACTGAGGAAGAGGAGAGCACTTCTCAGCACACCACAAACCAGCTCTGCTTGGACATGACACAAGGCTGAATCAGCACCTGTTGTGAACAGGCTCCCCGCTCGTAACCAGCTCGCACAGTGAGAACAGGGAATCCCACACGACTGCTCCGCTCCTTTCCACACCGCAAAGACACAATTCAGAGGAAACAAAGGGCCGGACAAGCATTCACCTGATTTCAGAACAACACTGACACGGTTTGTCCTCAGAATAATCCCTCAGCCACATAAGGATGTTTCTTGTAGACGTACCCACGGTTAAAAAGTTCTGATAAATAAAAAACCAGAAGAAGCCTAAACCACTCAACATCCATTAAGGTAAAAAGTCGTAAATAAATTCAGCCGATTGGTTATTTCCATACGGGTGGATTTCTTTAAATAGTAATGAAATCATTGCTAAAAAATCCATTGTTATTAAAATATAAAAGTTGGCTCAGCCTCCCAAAATTAGATTTGGAAGTTGCTGGTCATTCCCATAATTAAATCTGTGTCACAAATTTGCAAGAAAAATGGACACTATGACTAATGCATTTACTTGCTGCACTAGTGCTGTCAGGCTGTGTAAATCATGATGCCTGCTAAAGCAGAGGAGATAAGAATTCCATACATTTTCATTAACCAGCTAGGCTTTGTGTGTATGTGAGAAGCTGGCTTCCACACTCCCGGCTAGCTCGAGCTTTCATTTGGAAGACAACATCAATAAAAATACTAGTAGTGATTTGATGAGCTAAGCAACGGCTCCAATGAACAACCTGAACCACATCTGTCCCCTTGGAAAGGCAGCAAAACCCCCCAAACCATCCATACATAAACTGGACAAAGGATGTCCATGAAATGATGGCCCTCTGGAATAGGTTCCTTCCGTCAGGCTGACCTACGTCACCTGGACACCCACCTCACTTCTTTCCATACACCTCACCAAGGGAAGCAGAGCTGATCCAAGACGGTACCAAAAGATGTCTGAAGCAACACTGATTTTTCAGCTGTTTCAGTGGTCACCGGAGCAGAGCCCTCGAAATCTGCTCTTTTCCCCTTGATTTTCTGTCACCACAGACCTTCCCACCTTAGTTATGGTGCTTTGTTTAAGGTGAAAGTGATGGCTGTTCCTTTCACAGCTCCTGTTCATAACCTCAAGGCAGCAAAGAGTCAGAAAACCAGTGACTCCTCTCACAAACTGGATGCTCTCATGGGTTTCCAAGCCCACTGTCTTGAGCAGAAAGGAAATTAATGAGAGATCAGAGCAGACTGTTGCTAGCCTAGCAGTGGAGAGCATTTTGCAAGGACATCCTCTTCTGGACTTCAGGCACTCTCACACCACACTGACACTGCAAACTGAGTTTAGCTCTCAGAGCACGTGTCTCTGGTACAAACACAGCACCAGTGACAAGCTATGCCTCGCCGAACTTAAAGTCAAAGCTGGGCCACCTGAGGAAACACCACGGAACAGCCCTCAGCACAGCACGTCTAGCAGTATTCTGCCTATTGCTCTGCACTTTGAGCATTAGCAAACATCATTCCTCTGCTGTGGCGCTTTTAGAAGCAGAACAGGAATGATTAGGAAGGCTGGTGGTAATGCAGACAATGTCAGGAGTCTTAGCAGATGCACACTTAGCAGGCCAGACAATCTCTTTAGGTGAAAAATCATCCTCTCCTACAAGAGAAAGCAGCTACTTCAGTGCTTTCAGTCAGAGCAGACCCTGGCACGCGTTGCCACGCTTTCCAGCAGCAACCTTGCTGATAACCATCCGCCCAGCAGTAAGTGAAACGCTATCAGATTTTATTAAAACCCCATTAAGAGGAAAAAACCGAGATCACTTATTATGTTCCACAATTATTGTAAAGCAAACTGTTTAAATGAGGGGAGGAGATAATGATATTAACTACCCAACTCCAAGCAATCCTCTGTGGTATGATTCTAAATATTCTCTTGGCTGAAATTTATGTAAATTGAATTCATCTATCATTAGTTATTATAATCTAGCTACATAAAAACACTTTTCCCTAACAATTAGTTCTTAAAAACACTATGTTTTAATTAGACCTGGGACATGATTAAACCAAGTGTAAATATGTACAGTATCACTCCACGCGCTGTTTTGCCTGCGTATTTATAGGAACACGGGCTTTGGGGGAGTTTAAAAGGAATCACTTTGTAGTTGGTTGGTAGTTTCTGTGTATGTCCTTGCCAGTGAAAACACCTCCAGATGCTCAATCTTAGTGTCCTTCTGCTCATCAAGACATATTTTGTGTATCGTAATGTCTTCCTCTTCATCCGAAGAAGCTCATCTCAGTATCAATCTAACATTATGCTGCACAGATTTGGTTCCGCGGTCTATTTTAATTTAACTTCGCAAGGACCGTTTCCTACTCTTCATAAAAACAAAAAGAAGTGTTATACTTTGAATTTGGCAGGTCTTAGCCTGAGGGATCAGGAGTTGCTATGGCAACTGTTGATAAGCAGCTTGGAATTTCAAGCTCTCCTTCAGCTTCAGCCTGGCCAATCATCACATCGGCAAACAAGCATTTTTTGAAGTGAAAAGAGAAAACCCCAACCTGGTACTACTAGTTTGGAGTTTCCTGCTGGGAGAGTTTTAGTCTTGTCTTGCCTGGTCTTTGTCCAGAGACGATGCACGTCACTGGAGCAAGAAGCACATGTCAGTGAAGCTGGGCACAGCAGCTACTTTACCCTTTGGGGCCTACGGAGAGAGTGGGCATTTGGAACCTTGGAGATCAGTGGAGAAGTTTTGCCTACAATCCATTGTTCACTGTGGCTGGTGGGAAGGTGCCCTGCAATGGAGGACTGGCTTGGAAGCACATGGACCAGGGAAATGACCCCTAAAGAAACTGAGGGCACTGAGAAATGGATGCAGGACTGAAAGATGGACACCACATTTCCACTAGAAAAGGACTGCTGGAGGTTTCTTTCCCCTGAGGTGTTGGAGTTTGGCCCAATTACATAAGTACATGTGATTAATCTCTGTCCATCTCTGTATTGAGGTTTTTATGTTGTGTGAATTACGTGTCTTCTTGGTACCTTCCCCCCAACTGAGCCAGTCTTTGGTTTTGCCTGCAACTTCATAAGTTGTTTTTGAACCTTTCTTGATCTTTTTTTATTGGACCATTAGGACACTAACTACATTAATCGATTCATCTTGTCCCAGACCTGACCAACAGGATCAAGCAATGGGAAACAACTACAGAGCACATCTTTCAGCCCTTTTCAACCAGTTTGCTTTACACTATCATATACAAGTGCTGGCCCACATGTTATCGTCTGAGAATACACAACATACTGTCCCACCGCCTACATGTCAGCTCAGAAACCCACCATGTGCTGTAAGACAAGCAATGTTAGAACAACTACAGCCACTGGCCAGGTAATTTCAGGTCATCTCCAGGACACACACACACGGTTACAGTCACAAAGGTATATAACTACATCTGAGCCTACATCTATGCCCACTAAACTTACACTCAGCCTCCTAACTTTAACCAAGGCCTCAAAAAAAGCAGCAGCACAATCAGTAACTCCTAAATGCCATGCAATGCTCTCTTCTTGGCAGCACAGGTTTACTCACTCCCGCTCCCAAGCTCCACTTTCCATTAAAAAAATACAGATAAATTAGTTCTTTTGTACTAGCACTTTTTGAGTTCCATTTCCCTCCTGAAATTATTTTTTCATTCATTCATTCATTTCATACATCACTGTCCTCTTTCAGGGGACTCAAGATTGGAATTCCAAACGCACACTTCTTAAAGAGGCGCTGATTGTAGAGAAGAAAAGCAAATTCAATTACGAGCTGCCTAAAGAAATAAAGCAGTCACGGCAGCTTGTCTACACATACAATAATCTGTGTTTAATATGCATTAATGTTTCTCTAAACAACATATCAATAAATTCCTTCTTCATAAATACACACATTTAATGCTCTTTCCAGTCTTCTTTAGGAATCTGTAGAGCATCAGATTCACAAACACTGCTGCTGCTTTTTCCAGCAATGGTTATAGTTCCAGCTGGATTGATCGCTTCCCCTCATCCAGCTATTTCAGCGTGTTCCTCAGAGACACTGAGTGGCTTCCCTGACAGTGAAATATGCTAAACAAATGACAAGGCACTGAGTAAATTAGCATCTACTCTCTGATCAGCAGGGTCATGTTTTCTTTTCAAAATCCATGGCCTCTTGATAGAAAATAATGAGTACTTGATGGGCCATATTAGAAAAATCAATATATTGATGGCCACGTCTGAAGCATCTGCATAACAATAGATTCTGCTAACCCATTAAGGGGAAAATTAAGATGTGTTTACACATTATTAACTTACCAGGAACAGAGACAATTTACTCACTAATTTTTTTTTGCGTAACATCAAGAAATACAACCAGGATCTGTGTTGGTGACACAGACTGAAAGATTATTCAACGTCTTTTCCCAGCTAAACAACACAATTCCACCGACACTCATGTGAAAATTACAAACACACCAACCATGCTGTGAAAAATAAGACCCGGAAAGCACTTGTTGTAATAAATACTGCATTACTTACCAAAAAACTTCCAAAGGCGGAATTAAATATAGCAGCTGCCTGAAGAGAGAAGAAGAGAAGCATCACCAACGGTACAACTGCTACAGCACAGCAACAAAACAGTATTCCCGAGCCCAGCAAGCAGTAGCTTCTCCTAACACACACATACACAGAGACCACTAGGCAGTTAGTCCCTGCTTAAAAAGTTCCAGTGGCCTGTAGCTGAGGAAGCCTGGCAAGCTCTAGCTCAGATGTTTATGCAGAGCGTGCTGAAAAGGCAGGGAATAAACCCCAACTCCTTGCAGTAGGTTTCAGAGGAATATTCCACTAGAACTAAGAGCATCACACAGAAGCTTGGTCTCTCTGCTTTTGATCTCATTTGCCAGGAACATTTTTACATCGTGACCTATTCATCGAAATCAGTATGATGTGATTTATATGACCCCCCTCTGCATTGTCACAGACTTTTAACGATTTCAGTGGAGTAGCAACCAGGCAAACAAAAGAGTTTACTCTTTGCCAAGTACCAATAAATTCAGGATTCTGTAGTTTGAACAACAAAGGTAAAATACGAACAACAAAACTACTGCAACAAAACCAAACCCACCCCCACCCCTCTCTCTGGAGGCTGCAAGGTCTCATCGTTACCGTTTACTGCACAGGCTGCTAAACTGACACAACTAACGGTCTGCTCATGATTTAGAACTGCTGGTGCTTACCTAAATATCCAGGAAATACAAGAGAGCCGTTTTATTTCTTAGTATTAAATTCATTACGTTCCAGGATGTGAAAAGTTGAGTCTCGAATAGCTTGCCCCAATTAGCAAGAACAAACAGAAACTCTCGCCTGGCAGCCAGTCAGACGGCGAAAAGCCACGCAGCAAAAGTGAGAGGAGAGGGAGGAAGAAAACCTACCATTTGCACAAAAGCTTGAAGTAAAGGCAAATTAATCACGCCAGGCACTTCCAGCCACAGCTTAATAACAAGGGGATGCTAGCGACTTGAGCAAGTTTGAATAAAGTCCAAAATCAGGGTAGTAACTGTAGCTGAACCTGCCTTCTGCTCCATAAGAGAATGCAATGAAAATGAATGGGTAATGAGATCCTTGGCTCTAGAGAGCTTAGCTTTCTTACTCAAGTTCATAATTAATTCAAAGCTTTGATAATTTCATTAGATTCCTCCTCTGCTGGCCCTATCAATAAAAGATGGCACTGGACTGCGGCTCCTCAGCGGCCCAAACACAAACACAAACGCAGGCTGCAAAGCCTTGGCTGACTGGCGTACTAACAGGGACGATGGCATATGGCACTCCACGCTGCGGAGGGAGCATCTGAATAGGCCCAGCTAAATAAAACATTATAGTTGACAGTTGTAAACTACAGTAACATATTTTTAACACCTCTTCCTCATCAGCATTCCTTTTTTTTTTTCCCTAATGTTAAAAAAAAAAGAGGCACAAGTCCAAACAGCTCCCCTTGCCAGAGATCACATCCCAAAGCTGAAAGCAGGTATCACTTAAAACGATTCGTCAACAAGTGTGAACTAAATCAGGATTTTCTACTTGTATCACAGAATCATTAGGGATCAGAAGGGACCTCGAAAGATCATCCAGTCCAGCTCCCCTGCCACAGCAGGATCACCCAGACCCAGTGGCACAGGAACACAGCCAGGCGGGGCTGGAACGTCTCCAGAGAAGGAGACTCCACAACCCCCCTGGGCAGCCTGGTCCAGTGCTCCAGGACCCTCCCTGGGAAGAAGGTCCTACTGACATTGATAGGGAACCTCCTCTGTTCCTCTTACAAGAGCACATTGCTGGCTCAGAATCACCTTGCTGGCCACTAGGACCCCCAGGTAGCTGGAGCTGTGCATCTGATATTTTCTACAGGGCAAGAAAGAGAAAGACATCACACCCATGCACACAAACCTACCACAAGGGATCAGTTCCAATACAGGAGATGTCCTTCCTTGCCGGTACCTTTTGTTAAGGCATCCTTAGGCTCCTAGTACCATTACATTTAAAAGCTCATTAAGATTTATCAGGTCTCTGCTATTTGTTGCACACGTGCCATTCTTTCACACAGACCGACTGTGACCACTTCCACCTGATAAAGACGCAGCAAAAGGTCGCTTTTATTACATCCTGCCTCTGAATCCTTGAAGAGAGATCCAGACTTCCACTGTTAAGCGTAAGTAGAGATCTCTTCCTACAAAACAGTCTTCACTATGCAAACTAAATCAGCTGTTAGGATCTGTATGACACAAGCATCTGAGCTCCACTTCCGTGCTGGAAGGCTGAGAGGAAACTGAATGGTCCCCTCCTCCCCATGGGGACTGTGCACGCAGAGCAAGAGCACAGCCTTTCTGTCTGCTACAAGGAGCAGCAGCACTTGCCCACTTGAGAAAAGCTGGTGAAGTCTAAATAAAACAGATAGCATACAGAGCAGCACTTCCCTCCCTAACACTCTCAACTTGGTTCCTCTCTCAAAAACACGCTGTTCTAGCAGGAGCTGGGTTCAGTGCAGGTGAGCTGGGCACACCACGTACACTGATGCAAGAGCCACAAGTTCAGTGCGAGATGCTCAGCCCTTTTCCCTGTCATTTCAACAAGGCACAGAGAACAAAACCCTTCTGGCAAGGACCAGCACACTTTGAAGGACACTGCATCTAGCTGTAAATACAAAGGCAGCTACCAATCTTGATTTAATCACCTAGAGATCTTACTTTTTTATTTAAAATACGCTACAATTCTAGTTCTAGAAGAAATTTTTGTACCTAGGTGATAAGAAGAGAGATCAGAGTGGTGATATCTTGGCCATCAGCAAAAGTGCTTCTTCCTTCCTGATCAGCCCAGGTTTCTGTGAGGGTTTTTTTCATTATTTTCAAGCATACAGTAGGTGCTGCAGTAAAACTTATGCTTCACAGATTCCTAGGATGGTTCAGATTGGGAGGGACCTTCAAGATCATCTAGTTCCACCCCCCCTGCCATGAGCAGGGACACCTCACACCAGACCAAGGTGCTTGAGGCCCCAGCCAGTCTGGAGTTAAACACTTCCAGGGAGTTGGGGGGCAGCCACAACCTCCCTGGGCACCCTGTGCCAGTGTCTCAGCATCCTCATCATGAAGAGCTTCCTCCTGACTTCCAGACTAAACCTCCCTCTTGCAGCTGGAAACCATTCCCCCTGCTCCTACCACTCCAAGCCCTTGGAAACAGCCCCTCCCCAGCTTTCCTGTAGACCCCTTCAGGGACTGGAAGATCTCCCCAGAGTCTCCCTGTGGATTGAGAAGGCAGGAAATCAGGAAGAAGGAAGGACCTCCAGAAGACAACAGGACGTCAGAAACAGCTTGAATGAGCTGCAGAAGTCCCTTTAAACAATCCCTTCCATCTTCTGGTTAAAAACAAGATCTCAAGTGAGCGTTACTGTGGCTCGAGTCTTAACTGCTGTTGCCATTAATAAGAGGGTACAGCTCTGTAGAAAGCTATTTGCCAGGGCACTGTTACTGCAAACACAACAGAAACACACCTAATAGGGTTTAATCTGTGTGGCTGTTCATAACTATTCATGGGAGCTCAGACAGGAAAAAATATATATATATATATTCAAGTTCCTGGTTTTGAGCACTAAATTGAATCAGGTGTCCTCTTCTCTTAAGAAAATTAAGTTGCTTTTGTGCAAGAGTGTTTTAATGAGAACAGAGCCTGCCGACATTGATAAATGGGAATGACACCAGAGAGAGCATGTAAGCAGGACAATATGTGCATGTTACAGTCTTACAGGCTATTTTTCACTGACTATCCTGAATGACTTCGCTGTTTCTTAAGGGGCCTATTAATCTCAAATTTAGTTATTACACAACGTTTATTTGAACATATATTCTGCGGATGATGACAGTTAATAAAGGAAATCTTTTACAAGCTGTATTTTTACATATTGTTCCAATTGCAGCTCCCAGTCATGCTAGCGTATTGATGGAATAACCTAGTTATGATGCAGCTTTACCAAAGGCACATATATTCAGATTCTTTTCTAAGTACACAGGGACTCTTAAATAACTGTTAAAATGCATATAACAATCCGACTAGAGCAGAGCAAAAATAAAGAGGCAGAGGGAACTGCTCAACAAAATCTCAAGCCGCAAAGTTGCCCTCTCAAAGGCAAAGCAGGTGCCTTTTTAACGTTCCATCATCTCTGAGAAAGAAATAGGATCTAGAATTGACTCTTGGAAAAGTATATGTGCTCCATATTGAGTTCAACAGAGGCAGAGGGGTGCGCCTCACACACATGAATTTGGGCTACGTGTGTTGTACGGCTGGTAAGGTGTCTGAACAGCAGTAGTATTTCAGTTAGAAACAGAAACCCAACCCCAAAGGTCCCAAATTAAAACCAACACCAATAAGCCCAAACCAAACAACAGCACCAATAAAAAAAGCCAACCACCAAACCCAACCCAAAAACCCAGTTTGGTAACAACTACGTTTTAAGTTCAAAAAATTTATGTTCAAAAAGTCTCTTTAAATATATTTAACTCTGTTTATTTTTTTAGTGGAGTGGAACAGTACACAGAGAATCAGAGAATCCTTAGGGATGGGAAGGGAC
>VZRI01010246.1:125239-150768 GCA_013397515.1 Upupa epops
CACCCAGACCAAATCACACAGGAACACAGCCAGGCGTAACTCTGCCATCTTCAAACCCCCAACCCTAAATATCCCCACCACACACAAAAAACCCAAGGAGAGCCCACAATACCAACAGAAAACCCATCAAGATATGGTTGGGGACTGCTTTTATACCACCTCATCCCTAACCGGTCTCTTGAGCTGCACGGGCAATATTAAATCATTTCTTTAGTTCAGCATGTTCAGTGCCCCCTGGTTCTATGGAAATTAGACAGCGAGGGTCCCAGAGCACTGGAAGGGGCTACCCAGGGGGGCTGTGGAGTCTCCTTCTCTGCAGACATTCCAGCCCCGCCTGGCTGTGTTCCTGTGTGACTTGGTCTGGGTGATCCTGCTGCGGCAGGGGGATTGGACTGGGTGATCTTTCTAGGTCCCTTCCCATCCCTAAGGATTCTATGATCCTGAAAAAGGCACCAGAAAGTGAAAATGGAATGACTAAGGGGAGCTGTTTGTTCCTACTGAAGCAGATGAGCATCACCCTGACAATTATGTCCTCTAAAAACATCTCACTGAGTCATGGATGCAAAGCTGCGCACGCTACAGGTTTGCTCTGGCTTGCCATCACCCCAATACCAGTTTGTGCTGCAGCACCCTGCCACAAGCTGTGTGTACAAAAACAAGCTGGGGGCTCCTCTGGCAGTTATTGCCTCCTACCTCTTGCCAGCCAGGTTGTTTCTGTTAAAAATCAATCTCTCTCCCCCATTTTTGTAGTTTCTCATAACCACCACCGCCTGTTGGTAATATTATTTACAAATACAAAACATCCATCACCAGGATGTCAGGAGGCAGCCTTTTTAGATGCCCTTATTTAGTGCATGTGGTGCTCTCCACTGAAGGATTTCTCTGTTGCACCCGCGGTTTCAGCAACCCCGAGACAAAGAAAGCTATCCCTCTTCCTTTCCTTTCATCAGGATCAGTAACTTAGCTCTTCTGCGAGCAACCAGCACGACCCAAGGGAGTTCTGGAGGGTCAGCATGGTATTTCTCATTCAGAGGCAAGAGGAGATGAAGATTAAAAACCAGGACAGTATATACATTAAAGCTTTTTTTTTTCCCACCCAGTAAAACCAGAACGCAAATATTTGCTAATAATTCAAAGGGCAAAACTGAAGCACTCGCATCTCACGAATATCTGTGTCTGGCTGCAAATTTCCAGCAGAGAAATATAGAGATTAGTAACAGGAAATGCACCCCGAGCAAAGGTCGAAAGGCACCTCTGTCCTGGATCATTTCAATTGAAATGACTTGGTTTGCAGCTGGGCAAGAACAACCCCAGGGACCAGGAGAGGCTGGGGACTGACTGACCTGCTGGAGAACAGTGGAGGAGACAGGGACTTGGGGGTCCTGGTGGCCAGCAGGATGACTCTGAGCCAGCAGCGTGGCCAAGAGGGCCAACAGCATGCTGGGGGGATCAGAAGAGCCTCAGTGCACTGTGCCTGACTAGCTTTGTTCCACAGCTCCTTTGCTTTAATGCCGAAGGCCACACATCCACCCACACCGAACGCTGGAGCGGCTGTGTAGCAGACAAAACTGGTGCAAGGCTCACAAGGCTTATAGGGGGAAGCATCTGTCTAGGTGAAACACAGACATAAGCACACCCCCCTTTTGCTAGCTTCATGTCCCTTCAGGACACCGAGGTGAAATCTCTTCCTTCTAACCACCCCAGTCCATTTCCTTTCGTTAGCAAGAGCTGTCGGCAAACAGAGACCAAGACTTTGATTTCATCCTTGCATGAGACAGTCCCTGACCAGCCAGACACCAAGCCCAGCGCTACCCCGGAGCTGCAGGCTACCCTTCCCGTGTTCCATCAGCTGCAGCACGCGCCACGGAATCGCGCTCCTAACACACAATGCCTTCCAGTGTTGTACCCCAGCCCGAACATCTGAAGTGGCCTTGTGAATGCCAACGTGAGCCAACAGAGGCAGCTTCTGTTTTTCTCTTCTCTACTTCAAAATCATAAATGGAAATATTATCATCCAGTGCCAGGGTAAACATTCAAGCAAGCAATGATTTAAAGCCAACAGAACAACATATACTTTCTCAGACTGCGTACATACGTGTGTAACTACCCACAAGTTATGCAGGAAAGCTCTGCCGAGGGGACTGGACAGGCTGCATCAATGGACTGCATGAGATTTAACAAGGCCAAGTGCCCGGTCCTACACTTCAGTCACAACAACCCCATGAAATGCTACAGGCTGGAGGAGGGCTGGCTGGAGAACTGCTCGATGGAAAAGGAGCTGGGAGTGCTGCCTGGCAAGTGTTAAACACAAGCCAGCGGTGTGCCCAGGGGGTCAAGGAGGCCAACAGTATCCTAGCCTGCATCAGAGATAGTGTGACCAGCAGGAGCAGAGAGGTGATTGTTCCCCTGCACTGGGCACTGGTGAGGCCTCATCCTCAGTACTGGGGTCAGTTTTGGGCACCTCAATACAAGAAGGACATTGAGGTACTGGAGCAGGTCAAGAGAAGGGCAATGTGAGGGGCCTGGGGGATAGATCTAATGAGGAGAGACTGAGGGAACTGGGTTGTTTATGCTGGAGGAAAGGAGGCTGAGGGGAGATCTTACTGCCCTTTACAGCTACCTGAGAGCAGGCTGTAGAGAGGGGGCAGTCAGTCTCTTCTCCCAAGTCACTAGCAATAGGACAAGAGGAAACTGCCTCAAGTTGTGTCAAGGGAGGGGGGTTAGATGAGGAAAAGTGTTTTCTGTGACAGAGTGGTCAGGGACTGGAACAGGCTGCCCAGGGAGGGGGTGGAGGCCCTGTCCCTGGAGGGGTTCAAACCATGTGTAGATGTGGCCCTAGGGAGCAGGGTTCAGCAGGCATGGTGGGGTTGGGTTGATGGTTGAACTGGATGATGTTGGAGGTCTCTTCCAACCTTAATGATTCTGTTATTCTACAAACTCTGTGCTCTAGCATCTGAACTAAAACAGAAGGCAACTTCTCCCGTGTGCCTACATAAACCTACACCTTAGCAGGGCACACAACACAAAACCATGTCCAAAAGAAAGGAATCTCACCAGTCACTGATGCTTTGGCATGAAAACAACTGAAGAACCTCATGCACATCATGCATTTATTAGTGACTCAAGCCTTATCACCTAAGCAGGGAGGACGCCGGCTCTTACTCTTGAACACACAGACTGCTGAACAATGATTTAATAAAGGAGGCTCAGCTGAACAGCAGCATAGAAGTAACTCTGCCAACCTGATCCTCTTTTATGGTCAAACACTTCATAACTGTAAGTGACTTTCTCTCTAACACAACCAACGCAGCGGTGGAAGGTATCCTCAAAAGGATACAGAGCAATAACAGCCTCCCAAACACACTTTTATTTAAGTTCACATTTTCTGAGATCTTAAGCTGTGATAAAAACACTTAAAGGTCTTGTCCCCTGATTCTCCTAGAGACACATCATCCATAACGTGATTAGAGGTCTAGTTAAACAATGCATCCCACAACTCCAAAGAGTACTGCTGCCCTGCCGAAGGGAAATGAAAGCATACAGGCACTTTTTAAAAGGAGCCCTTGGCATTAACTGGAAGGCTGTGCCAGTGTTTTCCTATAAATATCCCACTGTCATATTGCTTTCTGGGCAGTTAGCAGCACAACCAGACATTTTAACAGCTATGCCATCCAAACCGGCTCCGAGTGGCACTGTTATTAAAGTCCCCATCGCTGCTACCACTGGGACCAGCTTTGCTATGAGTTGTGCGATAGAGAAGGGAAATAAAGCACTAGTGCAAGGAAGGTCCCAGCACGGGGCAGACGGCTGAAATACCAGTGTTTTCAAACAGAAAGCAAAAAGGAGGACTGGACTGGATGATCGTCTGAGGTCCCTTCTGATCCCTCATGATTCTATGTGAAACGCAAACCTTAAACCTCTACAATCACCACTTCTCATACAATGAATGAGATTTTCTAACCATTCCATTCGAGTATTTCACTGCTCGTGGCTGAAGTGCTCTCTGCACGGTGAAAGACAGCCTCTGCCTGTGTTTGTCACTGCACAAAGCTTTTCAGGGGCAGCCCCGTTATTAAATTCTTGCGATGCACTGAGAAGACAGAGCCAGGGAGAGCCGAGAAATGAACGCAGAGAGCACTGAAGTTACACTGAAAACTGCAGCCAAAGCCAAAAAGGTTTGTTTACACAACCAACCCAGGCCTTGAAACACAACACCTACACAGTTTTTCCTGAAAGAAAGATGGAATGTTCCTACAGTGTCTACATTGCCCACAGAGTAGGAGGAAAAGGAAAGTTCCCACCTCAACAGGGTTTGCAGAGCACGTTGTGTATTTCTAAAGCAGTTAGTAGAGAACTGGGTGAATGCACAAGGTGGAAGAAGTAAAAATTCAATTGCTGGAAAACCCCTCACTCAGCAGCGGTGGCACTTGTGCTGCCCTGGCACAGAACACTGTGGTTGGAAGAGAACTTTAAGGTCATCCAGTCCGACCATTGACCCAACACTTCAGATCAGCCCTAAACCACGCTGTTCAGCTCTAAATCAATCCATCTAAGTTTTAAATACCTCCAGGGACTGTGACTTCACCACCTCCCTGGGCAGCCTGGTCCAGTGTCTGACAGGCCTCTTGTATTCTTCCTAATACCTAATCTGAATCCCCTGTGGTGCAGCTTGAGCCCATTTCACAGTGAGGGTCCAGGAGCACTGGCACAGGCTGCCCAGGGGGGCTGTAGAGTCTCCTCCTCTGGAGACATTCCAGACCCGCCTGGATCCATTCCTGTGTGACTTGGTCTGGGTGATCCTGCTGTGGCAGGGGGACCGGACTGGATGATCTTTCCAGGTCCCTTCCAATCCTTAAGGATTCTATAATTCCATGATTTCTTGTCACTACTAGTGTCCTATCACTTAACCACATGGGTGAACAGACCAATCCTCACCTCGCTACAACCTCCTTTCAGGTAGTTCTAAGAGCCATAAAGTCTTTCCTGAATCTCCTTTTCTCCAGGCTAAAGATTTCCAGTTCCCTCAGCCACTCCTCACAGGTCTAGACTCTTCTGACCTGCTTTGTGACAGTATGTTAATTCCCTATTATTTTGGGGTTAAAACTATCTTCTCACCTCACTGAACCTGTAGAGACAGAGTCGACAGCCTCTGATTTGCTCACAAAGAACTCCAAAAACAAATCAGTGATTTTCTGGTCAGGACAAAGACTCCAGCAGAGCACGGACACTGGCCCTACCCTCTTCTGTGACAGTTACTCATCCTGGGCACCCAACGAGGCAAGGGCCATGGAAGCAAAATTGTGATGCAGCTAGTCAGACCGAACTAAGCTTGCAGAAGCGATCTAGATCCAGAATTCCTTCCCAACATAAGGCTCTTCAGTAACAGAAGATGATCTGTCATACATCAGTCAAGCAGAGTGAATAAGAAGGACGTTCCTGATTGACCCGTCAAGAGTATGAGAGCTGCTAACACTCCTGCACAGCAAGAGGCCCCAGTGCTGAGATGGACATAGCTTCTCAGCGGCAATTTAGAGCAGTAATGCGACACTCATGGAAAGAAGTGGGATGCACAAACGAACGCGTGCAGACCAAGCCACCTTATACGCTAGAAGCAACTGGAAATCGCATCGTATACAACTAACGAGTAGCAGCTAAGTGTCCAAGAAAAGCACGTCACCTATCGAACAACTTGCTACGGGACGCAGTAGCTACATTTCCTAACAGCTCTCACTTCGTCTAATTTAACAACTATTTCATTGAGTAGTCTAGAAATCATAGCTGGCTGTCACTTTAAGTCAAGTGTTGCTACAGAAGCTTGATGAAAAAAGTAGAGAAAGACTCTGAAGACTCTGTAGCCCAGGTCACAGCGGGGAGAAAGAAAATGAAAGCCTGTTTCTAGAATGGATTTTCACACCCTGCATACATTCATGCTAAAACCAAGGCACTGTTTAGTCAATTCTACTGCAGAAAGGACCTCTGAAAAATATCCCAACACAGTCACCATCTCATTGAATCAAAGTTCAATTTGCTGTAACGCCGTAACATATATATTTCTGTAATCTGGATCTATCTCCTACTCTTGTGGAAGTATCAACAAAATTGAGAGTGATATGCTTACCTACAATATATAAAAGAATCACACCGCAGCTATAAGCCACACTGTAGTAATATAGTGGCAGAGCATGAAACAGTAATCAAAGTCCTGAAAAATACACCACTGTCAGCATTGTACACTGGTACCAGTGTGTTATAGCACCTTGCTTTGGAATAAATCAACCTAAGTGCCTGCTTTGGTAAGCACTTCGAATTCACTGTACATCAGCATTAGGGGGGGAATGCACAAAGAAACCCATCAGGAGACGGGACTTGTAAATAACAATTCAATTAGTGCATTTATATTACTCATTTCCTAATTAACTTCCCAGCCACACCTACGAGCAAACTCTCCTACAGCCTTCCCCCCCTCATTTAGATATCTGAGCAGGTCTGCTCTTTTTTCTGGTGAGCCCCTTTGCCCTTTCAATCATGAAGTATATTACTCCACTGTCAGAGCAAAGCAGTTCCTAACAACAGGGAGCCCAGCTGGGATAGGAAGAGGGCAGCAGGCTCAGGCATTAACATAATAATCCAACTGTGTTCCCCCAGGCCCTGAGGGCAGACAGCATATTAGGTAGACCTCCTGTGCAGCCCGGGTGGAAGCCACCGGATCACCTGCCCATCAACCTGTGGCAGTTGCCCCCACCTCGCCACACTGGCTCCCGCCAAGCCCCTGTGCCCAATTACCTTCCTTCAAAAGGCAAGTCCCCGCTCTTCCACATCTGCCCGCCGTACCTGCTGCACATCCTTGTTTACGATTTGAATGTGCCTTGCTGTGGCGTTGCCAGCCGACGCGCTCGTCGCCTTTTAACTTCTGGAAAGTCTAGGGTTCTAACAGGGACCGACTGCTGCTGCTGCCAGCAGGAACCAGACCTTGAAACAAAACTCTGAATGCAAAGCACTGCTCTCCTCACGCAACTTCCAGCCCTACCCGTCCCCTGGATTCTTCCCTGGAAAAAAAGGCAGAGGTACGCCTTTGTGTTCCTGTGCTGAGCCATCCAAGGCATCGGGTTCGGGGCTGCATTGCTTACTCCATCTGGGGTTCTCGATGCTGAATGATTTTCAGCAGTGGAACTGTTTTCCAGCCTCCAGCACAAGGCCTGCTGCCACGCAGGACACAGCTACTGACTGAGGAACAGAGCCCACAAGAAGGTTTCAGCTGCACACACACACACATCGTTTCCAAGAATCACTAGAGAACACTGATTTCAGATGTGAGACCCGTGAAAGCATCTGATTTGAAAAGAAGGCTCACAGTTTTGAGGAGCTTAACTATTACAAAACCTTCTCACATTTCAAATGCTTCGACTAGCAACTCCGAACAGTAATCTGCACATCCCCTCTGCTCAGTCCTTCCCATAAAAACCCGTTCAGGTCTGTTTTGCTGGGGAGTTCTCGTACAAATCCATCCATTTACAGTACATAACTGTTAGCACAGAGTACAAGCTCAGGTATCTAACAACAAGGAAGGCTAATAAACACAACTGCCACTAAAAGACACTGTTTTCTGTGTGCTGTACGGGACAATCTCAAAGGCTACTAGGAAAAGTCTTTGGTCCTAGTGCAGATTTAATGCCATTAATCCCAATCCCCCCTAACAACACAAGCACAACAGAAACCTAACCCAGTTTTATTAAGGTAAGGGTCTGCAGGCTGCGTGAAGCCAGATTTACTTGATCACTTGTGAAGCAAAACGTCCCCAACCTCATTAGTTTTCAGTTATCCAGCTCTTTCAAAGAAGGAAATATTCAAAAGCAGTTCTGGAGGGGTTCATAGAATCCTTAGGGATTGGAAGGGAGCTCAAAAGACCATCCAGTCCAATCCCCCTGCCACAGCAGCATCACCCAGACCCAGTGGCACAGGAACACAGCCAGGCGGGGCTGGAACGTCTCCAGAGAAGGAGACTCCACAGCCCCCCTGGGCAGCCTGGTCCAGTGCTCCGGGACCCTCCCTGGGAAGAAGGTCCTGCTGAGGTTGAGAGGGAACCTCCTCTGTTCCAGGGGGCATCCAGTGCCCCTTGTCCTATCCCCAGATGCCCTTGAGCAGAGCCTGGCTCCATCCTGACACCCACCTCTCCCATATTTACAGACACTCATGACAATGCTATCAATTCTACAAACATCACAATTAGCTACTAAATTAAGTAAATCTAATTTAAATCTTTTAGAAAGTGGCTGTTACAGAAGTTCTGCCAACTACTGCTCCTCCTTGACTACTCAACAGCAAAAAAAACACCTACATTGTGAGAACTGTTGGAAAAAACCCCACTGCTTCCAAACAATCCATTGTCACAGCACGGCCCTTCCCCTCGCCAGCACTGCCACCGTAACTTGTTAGCAGCCTGCTCCTCCGGACTAGCAATGAGGGCACAGCGAGAACAGCCCTTTGCGCTGAATTTATTCCAGGTCACAGGGTCACCAATCAAGCACGGGGATAACCTGGGGGTTTGCAAAGTATTTTAATAATCAGGAGTCTTCACGCACAGCCGCCCCAAGCTCGTAGATCTACTAGGACTTGATTTAGGACCTGTGGTCGAGAGGGGGAAACCTTTGTAAGCTACCTGGTGATTCTTCAACTATCTCCTTTGCTTCAAAAGCCAATTATCATCACACCAGCTACGGAACAGTTGACAACACTTGGAACATAAACCATGACTTTTCCCCTTTCCACCTGGAAACACGGGTTACTTTGGTTTTCCACAAGGCGGAAAACAGCTACAAAAACAGAAACCCTTGAAAACTTGCAGTTTACTAGAGGCTTTTTAAAATGAATCTCCAAATTACAGGTCGTGCAGCAACCGTTTTCTTCCATACAGCTAGCAGCTGTGCCAGCAGAACAAATACAACCCTGTAACCCCCCCAGTGCTCATCACAGAATCACAGACCGTCCAAGACTGGAAGGGATTGAGAAAGACTGTATAATCCAGTCCCTCTGCCAGAGCAGGATCCCCTAGATTTCAGATGGGAACAGTCCAGGTGTGTTTGAAACATCTCCAGAGGAGAAGGCTCCACAACCTCCCTGGGCAGCCCCTTCCAATGCTCTGTCACACTCACTAGGAAGAAGTTTCTTCTCCTCTCAATGTGGACCCTCCTCTGTTCCAGCTGACACCCCCTGTCCTGTCATTGCGTGCCACTGAGCAGAGCCAGGCTCCTTCCTCCTGACCCCTGGCCTTCCCATGTTGATCAACATCAATGAGGTCACCCCTCAGTCTCCTTTTTCCAAGCTCAAGAGACCCAACTCCCTCCGCGGTTCTAACAGGAGAACGCTGCTCCCAGAGCTGCAGGGGATGGCCTCTCTAGTTCCTATTGTTTTTTTCTTTTACAAAAGTTATTTCAAATTCATAAAGGCTCCCTTGGAAAGGGAGTAGCAGAATGAAGCAGTATTCATTAATATGCAATATAACACCTTAATGTACTCAAATTTATTCAGCTAGTCACAGTGGGTTGACCCTGGCTGGATGCCAGGGTCCCACAAAAGCCATTCTACTACTTCCCTTCCTCAGGTGGACTCCAAATTTTCTCTCATGGCACAAGAAGACAGGGAATGGGGACTGGAGTCAGTTCATTACACCTTGTTTCTGCTGTTCCTTCTTCATCAGCAATAGGAATCCTCACACTCTTCCCCTGTCCCCTCATGGCTCCATCCCATGGGAGACACTCTTCCATGAATTTCTTCAGCCTACATCCCTCCCACACACTGCCATTCTTCACGAGAGGGTCCAGTCCTTCAGAACCTGACTGCTTCAGCACAGCTTCATAAGTTCCTGCCAGCAAGCCTGCACTAGAGTGGGTTCTTCTCTCCACAAGGCCAGTGGTCTTACTGGAAACCTTGCCAGAAGTCTTCTCTAGCACACAATTCACACAGGGTCACAGCCTCCTCTGGCACATCCACCTCCATGAGCTGCAGGTGTATCTACTCCACTGTTAACATCCACGGGCTGCAGGGGCACAGCTGGCCTCACCACAGCCTTCACAGGCTGCAGGGAATTCTCTGCTCCAGCACCTGGAGCACCTATTGCTCCTCCTCCTTCATTTGGTGTGTGCAGGGTTGTTTCTCTCATGTACTCTCAAGTACCTGAAGGGGTTTTTTCCCCCCCTCCCTTCTTAAGTAACACAGAGGCACTACCCTCACTGCTGATGGCCTCTGCCCACAGACCCAGGCTGTCCAGGTCTCTCTGCACATCTTCCTCCCCTCCAACAGATCGACACTCCCCCTCAACTTGGTGTCATCCGCATGAGGGAAAAGCAGTAATGTAGAGACACTGCCTCTGGAATTAGAGCCTCATTTGCTTAACATCAGGAAGCAATGAAGTGAAAACCACTGCCCTGGCAAGTTCACTGTTGTTACAGAGGCAGTTCTGGACCAGAACAGCAGCAGCCCCAAGGATGGCACAGCAAACACAAAGACCTTACGCTCACTTCTGGCATTTCCAGAGGACTGATGGAAAGGATCTGGATGAGTTCCACAAACGCGGTGCTCTGCGAGTCTTGTACTCTATTAGGGTGCTTTAAAACGTGTCCTTGTGTAACAGCACCAAAAAAAAAGGCAAATAGTTACTGCAGACGACTGCAACGGCAAGAAAATTTAACCAACAAAAGGGTTAATTAGGGAAACAAATTTTCTCAGGCTGGTAATAATGGGGATGACACATAGTATGTGCCCATAAGTAATTCTCAGGTATCTTTGATCTTCAGCCCCAAGTGGTTGCTGTTGCCTACCATAGCCTGGCCTCTGAGACTCTCTCAGAACCAGACATCTGGCTACTTTGTTGTTTTAGACTAATCTCATCCCCAGAGAGCTCAGGAAATGACACCAGGCGAGGAGGGTCCTGGCAAGGGGAATAAACATGACACTATCAGCAGATTTCTGAGTGGACTAGAGTATCAAAATCGTCTTCATTTTTCTATTGGGATCCTGTGGCGTCACTGCTCTCACACAGGATCTTGTTTTAAGGAACTGCTAATCTCTTTGGAGGAACTAATGAATGATAATCCAGGAAAGAATGTGTGACAAAGGCAAAGAGAGGTGAAAAAACTGCCAGGAGAGAGTGGATTTAATGAAGATTCTATTGAAAGGGCAACACACGACGAGACCGAACGATGATTTTTAAAAGCTACAGAGAATGACTCCAGCGTTCGCTCTGGTTTTGACTAATTCATCGGTTGTAGCTGCCAGCAGTGTTATCCCTGAAGTGTGACCCTCTGGCAATTGCAACAGATTCATCAGAGTAACCAACTGGCTGCTGCTCCAGGCTTGGAAATGAGGCAGTTCACAAAGCACTGAGCCCAAGGGGGTAAAACAGGCTATAAACACTGAGAAGGGAAGGCTTGAATCTAAGGCCAGTCCATCCTGCCACCAGAGGCTATCTGGGTTTTGCCACAAGCTCTGGTCTATCAGATTCCCATCTTTCCCAAATCACTACAGGTTACACCAGGTATGACACAGGCAGCTGGAGAGGGACCCAGCTCTCTCAGCCTTTCCTCATCAGGAAGCTGCTCTCCTTCCTTCATCATCTTCATTGCTCCGCACTGGACACCCTCCAGCAGCTCTGTGTCCTTCTGGAACTGAGGGGCCCAGCACTGGACACAGTACTCCAGATGCAGTCCCACTAGCACAGAGGGGGAGAAGAACCTTTCTCCACCTGCTAACCACCCCCCTTCTAATCTACCAGGATGCTGTTGGCTCTCTTGGCCACAAGAGCACATTGCTGGGTCTAATTAATCCACAAATAAAGCTCCCTCTTCAGAACCACTGACAGCCTTCACTTGGTGATTTTCCATTTGCAAAGGAGCAGGAATGAACACAAGAGGATGCCGTGGATGAAAACGCAGTACTGATGTCAACTGCCCACTCTTGCACAAGGAGACCAGATAGGACTAATTACTGCTTCAGCATCTCCCCTACTACAAAGCGCATCGACCCCATTTTCATTTGGGACTCCTAACTACACTTGGTGGGTCCAGCGCTTTGATTTCAGCAGAGGAATCTCTCTCCTTTCCATGGGGGTAAAGGAGCAGAGCCATGCCCCAGTTTCCAGGTGCTGCCACCCAAAGCACAGGTGCTCCTTTGCTGGTAGCAGCTGCCACGTGCTAATGAGCAGGAAAGCCAAATCCAACTCTTTCTAGGTTTGCAGAAGTATCTAAGAAGAAGAGAAACGGCTCAGAAGGAAGTGTCAGCAGTTCAGATTTGCTGAGGAGGAGATTACCTGACAAAATGCAATTTTCAGGTAATGTGCTGCCTCGCATCACACAATTTAAAAAGAACTTGAAGCCTGAAAGACAGGAAATGTTAAAACCTGCTTGGATGGCAGATAGGTATCAGGTTGCAAAAAATCAGACGGCATGAAAAGACGCTCTTGGCTGCCACTACTCAAAAAAGGTAATAAAGAGCTGATAAAGAAACCACCGTGAACACAGCCCGCTGGAGGTGGTGCTGCTAAGCGAGTCATCCACCTCACAAGACACCGTATGCTAAGAGCACCACGAGTGAAACGAACTTCTGAAAGCCAGAAGCACTGACTGCTGCTAAGACCAGGCAGTCTGGGAAACAGATGACAACTGCAGATTACAGCGCGGTCTTGTACACACGATGCGCTGGCACGGGCTGCTGATTTGAAAGAGGAGGAATATTAAAAGCACTGTGATCACTTCAGAGACGTGGCAGGACGTTTACACAGTGAGCACAGCGATTTGTATGTGCAAAAGTATGTCAAACACCCTGGCTCGTCCTGGCAGCATGAGAAAGAAACACTGCACATCCTAAGGACAAAACCAGACATCCGAGTCCTGTTCTCAACTCAGGGAAAGCTCAGCTGCCAGACTCACAGAGTACAACATAATAATTCTCACAGAGTACAACACAATAATTCTCGTGACAGTGAAGGCACAAATGCAAAGGGTTTCTTTTTGATGATGGTTAATACTCTACTCTTAAGTGCAGACTTCAACACTTCTGCAGGCAAACAGACTGAATACAGTGACCAAGTTACTGACAGCAAAACCATGCCCAAGATGCAGGCACAGGGTTCAGACCTGCTCCGTGCAGGCTGCTCGCTGGTACCACTCAAACACAAACACACACAGAGCAAAGTCTGGCAACATGCAAGCCTGCTGAATGAACAGAAAAAGGACTGCCCATTCCCACTGACAGGGTAACAGCCTGGGCCACTAAAAGCCTTCGTTCTGTGTGAGCGCTGCTGTCCCGTTTCACTTCAGCATTTGTCCTTTCTGCTTTACATGAGCTATCAACAAGAAGAGAGACAGCACGTCCCTGCGTGAACGTGTGCTGTGACTAATTCAGTAGGAACTGAAGATCATTCAGGCTTAGTGAATTACAATCCGACAGCAGGATTATCGCTATTAACTAAGGAAGGTACTGCCTGTATGCCAGGACTGAGACTGACGGCGCTGGCGAACGATGAGCTGCTTCTACAGGTATTTACAGCATCACAAAAAAGAGGCTGGGTTTGTTTCCCTCTCTAAAAGGGTCGAAATCAAGTCACAACGATAACAATTACGATTATTCTGATCTTCAGTGTCTGGACCAGAGGCTCTAACCCCCCCCCTCAGATAATGGGAGAACCTCGGTGAATGTTTCCTGCCCTAGCATTATGTCTGAGAAATAACTTTCAGACTCCATTATGTCCACAATGAACTTGATCTTTCCCCTCTAGTGAAAATCCCCTTCTAACTATAATTCTCGAGTTAATGATGAGAGATTTCATTTGCTTTCCAAGCACAGATAAAACCTTTTTCAAAATACACTCTCACTGCCGTGACCTTGGTCTGTGACTGAAGAGTTCACTACATGTAATAATTTACTTTGCCCCATGGGGCTCATTGAGATTTCCTTTTAAAAGGGTTTGGATATGCTGTCGGAGCTAAAGCACTCGCACAGTATAGACCTAAGGATACGTCCCCCTACACGCTGCGGACAATATCAGCAAACAAAAGGACTTTAGATCATTACAGCATGCAACAACGGAAAGTTCTAGATAAGGAAAATCACCCACGCTAGAAATACCACACTTTAGGACATTTGCTGCAGTAGTCCACAATAACTGCTAGAGCAGAGGCTCACAATCTCATGGAAGAAGCAATAGGTGTCAATTGGCCCAGTGATTCAGCTCAAATACAAGGCAGATCAAGCACAGCAAGATTCTCTTCAGTTTATATGCCACATCCTTACCAGAACTGCCGCATTCGACTACCCAGCTAGTCTGTGGCTGTTGAATGTGTTGATAGGCACTGCACAAGCTCCTTCACTTGCTGATCTATTTCTTACTTAAAGACCCCTTTATTATGCAAAGTACACAGATGAAGTCAGAACTCCTGTATCCACTTCACTGTAAGGCAAGTTTTGGGCTCACCTGAATCTTGGGGGGAAAAACACTTTCAGAACCATTATTTACCTTGAACTCAAGCACCATGGCCTGCAGCCCTAGTCAGAGAGTACCTAGCTCATGGCTTTAAGTGCCCATCAATGAACGGTAACTGCTGAGCTCCAGCACGGCTGCTCCCGTTATTCCCACTCCTCTGCCTCATCCTGTCGTGCAGGATAGCCAGGCAGGTGGTGTGAACTCCCTGGGGGCGCACAAGGGCAGCTGAGGCAGGGCAGGATTTGGAGGCAGAAGCAGTGAGGACATTGAGAGGTTGGACTGAGGACAGCAAGGGGACCCAAAATGCCAGAGAAGCAAATGGTCTAGAAAAGCAGCTTGTGGTGTGGATAAGGGACTGAATGGGTTCTCCAAGGCTGTATTTCAAACTTCTTCCCCATCACACCGATGAATAATCAGTGACCATTATGCTTTCAGGACATCCATGGTAGAGAGAACGTAAGAATGCTCCTTTGCCAGTCTCCTACCCCTCAAAACGTCCTAAACACACTACTGTCTTCTCATGGGGGCTTTCCATTGAGTACAGGAGTATAAGCCTCTGTTACAGCTATTCCAAGTGGTGGCATAGGAAACTGCATAGGAAACTCATTTCATACTCATTTCATACTGTCTACTAAATTAAGGAAGTATTTGCACACCTTTGTTTTCCATTTTACACTGACTGAACCTACAGATCAGGACACGTACAAAACCACTGTGTTTTAAAAGGCCATCAAGTGCAAGAGCAAAGACTCTTCTATCCTGGCTTCTTTATGCCACAAATGCTTTCAGGGTCACTGAAAGTCCCAGAGCAGACAAAAACATCCCCAACCATCTCCCCAGCCAAGCACTGTAGAACAGCAACAGCACAGCATCTGGAAAACTCGTGTTACAAAGTCAGACTTTGGAGAGCTGAGCTGTAGAAACACAAGGCTGTGACGAGCCCAGGTAGTTTCCAGCCACAGCCTGCCTTAACGTGGTGTCAACAGAGGTCATTTAACAAACTTGTAGGCAAAGACAGAGCTGCTACAAGCTTTCCAGATGAGGAAAGACCGAGAACGTACAGGGCTGCGAGGTCTGTGTTCCACACCTTTGAGCACTAAAGATGTGCAGTTCAGAGACTTCATATATTTTTCTTGCACTTCCCCAATTTCTCAAGCTCCCCAGAGGCACAGGAGAGGGGCCTTTTCCACCGGACAGCTTATAAACCACATGAAAGACCCTGAGTTAGAGGTGCTGGCAATCACGGACTAAATTAAATCCTTTATCACAAGACTAGCTTAACCACTGACACCTGATGATAGTAGATCAGCTGCTTTTCAAAGATGTTGGGAGAATCTGAGACTTCGTAAGGAGCTTGGAGGTTAAGTGTTCAAACAGGGGGATTTTAGGAGCCTTGCCGGTAGCACGGATCTGCAGAGCAGAACCAAATGCCTCTGATAAAATCCTTCCTAGTCTGAACACTGGATCTGTATTAGAACAACTCGTGATAAATGAAAGGAAAACAGCGGGGAGGGGGGGAAAAACAGAAGATTCCACAATTGCTTTGGGTCAAATAAGATTTGAGGAGATGATGAGAAACTCAAGGTATCTAATGGAGCTGTATGACTGGGACACATTATAGGGATGAAATTCATACTGCAAGTAATAATTTGGGCTACTCCTATGCATTGATGGATATAAAATGCACTCACTGCTCGGGGAAGGAGAAAACCCTAAGTGTCAATAAAACCCATCTGCTCAAAGCACAGTAATGATAAAAGGAAAGTAAACTCGTAGGATACATAAAAAATTAGACTCTCACACTAGAATAGAGTGGGTGAATTTAATAGCACAACAGCTTCTATGTACATACCAAGCTTATGCTGACACAGGCAGTTCTTTATATTTGTACATATGAAGCAAAGATATCTTCCCTAAATTTGTCCTCTGACACCTACACTCATCTCCCCAAGATTTCAGTGGAGTATCTGACAGCAAAAGGAGTTACATTTTCATTTAGAACTATTTCATCTGTCTGGGCAGGCAAAGTGTATTATTTAAGAAACAGTAATTAAGAATCATTCATTATAAGCTATTTCCTTTCACACTATCAAATTTCAAAACAACAGACTGAAGTTAACCTTTCATAAACAAAACGTACAGATATTAACACTCTAAATTCAACTGGGAAATCAGATTTTAAACAACACTATTGTACATCTGGACTCAGAGAAAAAGAACCCTGCTTTGTAGAAGGCAACGAAACATCACGCCACGTATCGTTGACTTGAAGACCCTAACCAATTCTGTTTCATAATGCTCAGGTGCTTGGGAGGCAAGAACACTCTTGGTACACCGGCACAGCAGCGTACGAATCACAAACCATCAGAGCCTGTCCTATCTCTATCCGATTTATTTTGGGCTTTTAAAGGTTAATGCACACGGGGACACAGTTCAAAGAACTTTAGGTATTTTTAGAGAAATCAATCCTCCCTGTGACTTGACTGTAGCGTTAAGGTCCAGTTTTTAGCTTTGACTTTCAAAACAAACCAACCAGACAACCCCACCCTCACGGACAGAGGAATTTTCCAGCATTCACTCCTCAGTAAGTACTCGGACATCTTTAGTCTAAAACAGCCCTTTCAAATACTGCACGTCATTTTGTGGCAAAATGCTACTGCTCTCCAGTGACTCTCTGGCAGAAAGGCTACTTGTGGACCTTGTAAATGTATATTCATTTAATAATTTGATTTAATAATTTAATAAAATAAAGTATTTTATTTAAGAAAATTTTAGTAAAATATTTTAATATATGATTATTAATAATAATACTTGCTTCAAAAAACAAGTCTAAATTAATTAGCATTTGATCTCTTCCTTTATATCTTATGTTTGAACACCTTTCTAGCTTTGTTCATTAAAGTCTACGTGACACTTCAAAACCTTGCCTTGCATATAAATCTCAGAAGCAACTTCTTCCCAGGGAGGGTCCCAGAGCACTGGACCAGGCTGCCCAGGCGGGCTGTGGAGTCTCGTTCTCTGGAGACGTTCCAGACCCACCTGGCTGTGTTCCTGTGCAACTTGGTCTAGGTGATCCTAGAGGAATTGGACTGGATGAGCTTTCGAGGTCCCTTCCCATCCCTAAGGATCCTATGATATGCAACACTGTTTTACAAAAAGCAGAGGAGATCCACAGTTGCAGAAAATAAAACAGAACCTTAACTAAGAGGTTTTGTAGAAGATACAGCCTAACTCCACACATGGTTTTTCCTTATTCTAAGGTTAGGACAGTCAATGCTAGCACTAAATGAGCACGCACTCAACACTTCATTTCATCCTCACTGCACCCCACTGTCGTATAATTTACCTGCATCTAGAGTCGCAACTACAAAACATCTCAATCTCTGTGGATCACTGTGATGCACCTGAATTATTTCCTGACACCAATTACTCCACAGCACCTCCATCAGACAATGCTAGGGCTCTAGTCTTCAGGCAGCAAACTGGTAGACAGCGAATTGCATCGTGATTGCCCATAATTAGACATGCTTGACTTGAGATGCGTTGGGTCTCTCTTCAGAGGATACAGCAATTAAAACAGCACTTTGTCAGTACAAAGTACAACTTCAATCTCTTTCAGTGCTATCATGTGTTTTCAAAGCTGACATTAATCGGTCTCTAGAGTCTCAACTCAAAAAATGAGAAGTACACAACTAATGGCCATATTTAAAAAGTGTGGTGAGTGATTCACCCAGCTGCATGCAGGAACTCTATGGCTGAAGTATGACTTGGCTCTAACCCCCCCAAAAGAGCAGCCCAAGACCCCCACCTTTAAAACCAACCTCTTTTAGTGATATTCTCTCCCTTTCTCACCTACTAGGTCTCATCTACCTTCAAGAGTTAGGAGGAAGCTGACTTAAAGGAAACAACCTCGTTAATTAATACTTCTGGATTGATTTCCTACATGCTGTCTGCCTGGTCTTCCTGAAAATAGCCAGTATTTGTATTTAGAACGAGTCTAGAATGACATCACCACATGTAATTTTCATAGAATCACAGAACAGAAGGGGTTAGAAGAGACCTCCAGAGATCATCCAGCCCAGCTCCCCTGCCAAAAGCAGGACAAACCAGGGCAGACCACACAGGGACATGTTCAGGCAGGCTCTGAGTATCTCCAGAGAAGGAGACTCCACAACCTCTTCGGGCAGCCTGTTCCGGTGCTTCACCACCCTCACAGTAAAGAAGTTTTCCTGATGTTGGAAGTGGAATCTCCTGTGCTCCAACTTGTACCCACTGCCCCTCATCCTACCACTAGGCACTACACCAAAGAGATTGGCCCCTTCTTCTTGACACCCACCCTTAGATGTTTGTGGACATTAATAAGACCTCATCTCAGCCTTCTCTTCTCCCGACTTCTCAAAACAGCTGCAGTTCTCAGTCTTTCCTCACAAGTGAGGTTCTTGGGTCCCTTAATCATCCTTGTAGCCCTCTGCTGGACTCTCTCCAGCAGTCCCTGTCTCTTACAATCTGGGAAGCCCAGAAGTGGACACAGTACTCCAGGTGTGGTCTCCCCAGGGCAGCACAAAGAGGATGACCTCTCTAGACCTACTGGCCACGCACTCCTTAATGCACCCCAGGATACCACTGTCCCATGGATAACTTCACTGTCCCATGGATAACCTGCAGTCTGGCAGGACTCCAAGGCCCTTTTCCATGGAGCTATTTTCCAGCAGGAGAAGCCCAAGCTGTGTTGATGTTATCCCTCCCCAGGTGCAGGACTCTTAGCCTTGAACTACACTAAATTCCCATTTGTCCAGCTCTCAAATCTGTCCAGACCTCATGGAACAGCAGCACAACCTTCTAGTGACTCATCCAATCCTCCCAGTTTTGGATCATCAGCTAACTTGCTGAGGGTACATTCTATCTCCTCATCCAGGCCGTTGAGGAAGACATCCAGCCCTAGCACTGATCCCTGGGGAACAGCACTAGCTACAGGCAGAAAACTAACGTGACCAAACTGAGTTTGCAAACTACTTCAATCCAGCATTTCTTATCTGTTGGGAGCTTCACGTTGCACTACTGAAAGAACTCCACATTCCTGGAAGTTCCACTTCACATAGTCCCAAACAACAATCTAAGTTTTAACCCGCTGTTTATGTCTTGGTTTTTTCACTTGCAACATTTACAACTCCAAGCTTGCAGAACTCCTGCCACAAGGCCTCTTAACACCGAACAATCACTGCAAGGGTAGCTCTTCACCACTAAGCCTGTGGTGAAGCTGTGAGATAACCAGTATGAAGCATACAAACATTATACAGTTAAGAATTGCAGTGTGGCAACAAGCAGAACATTCTTCTATCAGAGACCTCTCTATCACCTCAGAAAACTGAGCAGAAGCTGAAAGAATTCAGTTTGACCAATGCCAGCAAACAACATATCACTGCTCCCCTTGTTAGACAACACCCAGGCTTTAATTCTAGCATGATCTCCAAACCCAGCAGCATCACACTGTGGTTTGGACACAAGTTCATCATAAATAGATAGAACTTTTTGAATGTGTGTTTAAACAAAGCATTCAATGGCAAAGCGAGCACTCACCTCATTTCCACCAACAGCTTTGGTTAAGATCACTGCAGAAGACACAGGAGGCGGCATGCAGCCTACTGTCTGCAAGCTGGAAACAACAAAAAGAAAGGTTACATTCCTCACACAATGCAATCTGAACTCTGAAACCAACAGCTGAGCAGAAACAACCCTCCTCCTGCCTGCACACAACCTGAGCAGTTTGCATTGCAAGTTACAGCCCCACACCAGCTGGCAGGACTTCTCCCTTACCCTACCACCACAGTCAAAGTCATGTCTCCACCTAAACACCCTGACATTTAGCCTGGCTGTGACTCCATTTCCCCTTCTGCAGTGCTACCATTTACTGTGGTATATTGTCTGCTGCCAACAAAGTCTGTAGTGTGATTTGAGATATCTAATTATTTTGAAAAAGAAGAATATAAGGATGTAAACTTCTATTTTCTTGAAAAAGCTGTCGAGTGATAAATACGTTTGCCTCTGAGTAAAAATTAAGAAGCATGCTCACTATTTTAAGCTCCCTGTATTTTAGGTTCCCACTACATTTTGTTTCTCATCCATTTTTCCCACCAATTTCTACAAACACTAAAAAAAATCCAACCCCAAAAAACAATGCCCATTAAATTTGGGGGTCAGTAAAACAGGGCTTCTGAAAAGCTAAGTGAACCCTGTGTTAACTTAGGAACAGCAAGGCACAGAATAAAACAGCTTACAAATCTCCCCAAAAGCATGGAATCTACATGTTTTCAAGAAATGGAGTTTGAGAGAACACTCTAGTTTGAGAGAACACTCTAGAACACTACTTCCTTCAAGTAGTTTTGTAAATAGTTTTCAAATGCTGAAATAAACCTGTTGATTTTTAGGTTTTCATAGCATCTCCCACTACTACATCATCGGTACAGCTTTGGAAGCACGCACTGGTAGAGTACCCCAAAGATTTAAAACACACTGTTTTCAGGGTAACAGCTTCTGCTCATCTCCCAGTTCTCATCCTATAAAGATTTTACTTCCCCCTCTCCCACTCTACCCCATAACTTAGCTAGGAACTCCCAATGAACCCAAATTAGAACACGTGAAAGAGATGCTCAACAGACTGTTCCAAAGCAGAAGGGAACACCGGTACATGGCACGCACAGTGTTTATTTACTGGCATGTTTTTCCTTCAGCTTTACTTCTCTTTCCTCTTATGGCCCTTGAGAGCCAGCACAGCACTTCAGCTGTGCTCCGTAGAAGAAACTAACCTGCTGAACACCCCAGATATGAAGATAACTGACCAGGCTTTCTAAAAACAAGATGGAATTCCTGACAGGATAATCTTACGCACGTACCGTGTTTTTGAGAGCAAAGCGTGAAGCACAAAAGCAACCACAAAATGTATTCACCAGACTTAAAACACCCACTGCAGGATAAGCAGCCCTTTAAGAAGGCAGCCACAAATACATTTCACTTCATTATGCTTAAACATACCCTTTCAAAAGCCATTCATTTATAGGTGTGATTGATAACAGCTGAAGAAATAGCCATATTGCTGTTGGGAAGAACACAAGTGTAAAACTCTGTACAAAAAGGTGTAGTTTCACGTGCATCAAAGCACTTGTCAGCTCCTGCAAAAGAAAAAGAGAGGAAGTTGCAGTTGTAACAGCTGAAGTAAGATCAGATTGGCGGTTTTAAAACTAGGATCATCTTTATAACACAAAGAAAGCAAAAGGGCACCTTCAGGGATCGTCCGATCCCTTCAATAAGAAAGCTCATCCAGACAATATAAAAGCTCCCTCTGCTCTGGGCATTTTCACAAGGCAATTGTCCACCACCTCAATAACAGTGCAGCTCTGCTATGAGCAGCTTTTCAGCAGGCAGCCTCTCCACTTTGTCGCTGCTTCAAAACCTATGTTCACTACGTGGTCACGATCCACGTAAGCACTAAGACACTAGGCAGCCCCTCTATGCCTAGCCCCCTACAAATTTCTACCCTAGGATTTGCAGTTTTCTGGTCTGTATCTCAGCTGAGCAGTGGGAAAGGAAAGGAGTGGCAGAAGGCAGGTGCTAGTATGTCTCTGGGTCACACTCTGATGGGTGTTATTTATTCACACTCTCTCATTATTTTCATGACTTGGTGAAGACTTATGAAACCAAGGAGGGGTTATTCCATAAATACCCAAGATTTATCTTCTCTTGGTAGCCATTCTCCCACCATTAACTACTGCAGAGTAATTAAACATTCAAATTATATTCAAATCGGGCTAAAAGCAATGCAAACTTTAAAGCAAAGCAAGAAAGAAGCAGTAAGAAATTACAGTACCTCAGTTTTTAAGGAGAGTCCGCTGTTGAAGAATATAGCTGAAACAGCAATGTAAGTTATGGTAATTTCTGGTTTCAAGGGTCCTAAAAAATACAGACATAGAGAACAAAGTAAGCTACAGTCAAAGAGATAACAATATGCATGTATTACATCAAGATAGGTGGGGATGCTTAGAAAAATACCTGGAGGAAACTCTAATAAAAAGCACAGGGTTTCTGTTAAGCAGCAAAACACATGCTCTCCATTTTTAAATCAAGGCAAACCACCGAGCAGAGGGTGTGGTATGATGCCGTACCAACTTGGCTTCTGTGATTATAGGTCACTGGGACTAATGGGTAAATTCTAGAAATACAAAAGCAGGGAATTTTTCAAAGTTCTGTCATCCAAGTACCCAGCAAACTCAAACGACACCCCCAAAAATACTCAGTGCTCCCTCCACAGGGTCATCAACATCACATACCTACCACTGCCTTCCTCCCCTCCCCTCCACACCCCCCTGTCTGGCTGCCAGCACAGGGGAAACAAATCAGCACACAGGAAACCAAATCATATCTTGCAATTATTTCCTTGGGGCAATACAGCTCTGCATTATTCCCCTACAACAGGGCTGTGGCAAACGGCGTGTTCCAGCCCTACAATAACACATGTGAGACGCACTGCTGCGGCGAGAGCAGATGCCGGCGCCTCCAAGGGTTCCACTATATTAAAGGCTTACATCTGTATATGTTTATAGACTTTTTTCAGGGAGATTAAAACAAAATACTTCCTTACACTCCTATAAAAATGATTCATTCTCTTAATATACTTTGCCTTCAGAGGCCACCAAGCACAAAATGTATTGTCTTTTTAACAAGTAGTTATAGTAGAGAGAAAATATTATCAGTCCACTTAGGACCAAAGTAATATCCCAACTCTGAAAGTGACAGTCGGTTGTCTGACTATGGAATCAAACAAGCAGGCCTTTACTCAAGGCTAGAAGATCCTTTCTGCTCACTGAGGAATTGATGGTCACACTGGAACAAGATCAGTGATCCTTAAATTCAAGGGATTTGATCGCACACTGAGTTCATGTCTTAAGTTACTTAAGCACAGTCGTCTCTGAGAGGAGGATTCCTGCTGACGAGGCACTAAAACTGTGCATGTTAAACACAAAAAAATAGATCAATCTAGAAATATGAAGGGTAAGGGAAAAATCAGGCTGGGAATGCAAGAGTTGAAACTGCAATGAAGCACGTGGCTAGTTGCAAACTGATGGCATGTTAACCCGGTAGCCAGGAGGGGGAATAAACCCAAAAAACCCAGGGAAGTTATATAAATATATACAGATACAGCTATAGAGCTATTTTATAGATAGAATTCTATAATTTTTCTAACATTTCAGAACTTATCTGTACATGCAAATACACAGCGGGCAGACAGGCAGTGGGTTAGTCGGTCTGACTAAGCCAGGAGTTCTTCCAGGACTCAGTTTTAATATTTTAGGGTTTTTCACTGGGCTAACGGAGCTCCCTTACACAGGGCAAACCTCTACTCCCAGAGTAACCACATGCTCCTGGAGTACAGGGACCTCTGGTCAGAACAGATCCCTTTCATCTCTTGTGCAAAGGAGTGGTCAGGAAAGCTCTTTTCACACAGGAACTAAATAGGCTCATTCATCAAACAGCTAAAGCACAAAGAAGGGCTTGGCTTATGCCCTGAAGGTGGCAACAGCACAAATCCTGGTTATTTGTGGCCCAGTGTCTCCCTGGTATGGAGGCTGGACCATCCATGCTATCCCGTAGGGGCCTGCAAATTATAGCCTGAGTTTTCTCAACTGCAAGGTGACAAACTAATGGGTTTTTGTATGTCGCCACCTCTTTTTCTTCCAGTTTTAACATAAATACCACGATGACATGGCTTCAGAAGAGGGATACCACTTTGGGGGACCCTGCTCACTAGTTTCAATCAATGCTCGCAAGTTTTTATAAACAAGCTGTCCCAGGAACAGTATCACATGGAAGCTCTGCCATCTTATACAGTAGGATAATAAAACCAAGTGCTCCATCACAGTGGTCAGGAAGTACAGCTGAAGAAGAACTAGCTCGTGTTCTAGTTAAAATGATCTCTCACTTTGCTGCAAGTAATTAGCACGACCATCAAATTAAGGTCTGCTGAAAACACAACACGGATCCTGCAAGAAGCTTCACACAGATTCTATTCGCCTATGCAAAACAGCACACAGATGTTAGAAGAGACCCTTGCACAGCAGGTATTTGCCTACCCTGAACTCCATGAAGTACCGGAGTCTTAGTTGTCACAGCAAGTGTTCAGTTGTAATTTTTTAATTACATTTTTCCCAGAATCTAAGGGAGTGGGGGAAAGGCTGGCTCCTCAGTGAGGAACTGGCTATCCTCAAACTTGAGCTCTGTTAAGAAAAAACAAAAATTTAAAGAAAAAAAACCCAGCTATGTGTATAAAATCACAGCCAGACTCTTCTTTGTCACCAGCAACATGGGGTTGCTGAGGCAATTCCGGTCAAGTGTTTTGCATCCCTTTTCTGAAATGAATCTTCAGAGATTAATTAGAAAAAAATAGCAAGTTAAATTTGTTCTTGAAAATGCGAACACCTGAAACAAAGCTACAACGGAAACTAAGCAGAAGATGCTGCCAGCCTCTACACCTGAAGCTAGGCTGCTGTTTGTTTTTAAAGAACACCGGGTATTTCATCAGCTGTTCCTACAAGAGACAGACAAGACCTCACTGCTTAGAACGGGCCAGATCTGATCTGTTTACACTCAGTGTTTGACACCACTAGGCACAGAAGCATTTTAAACTGTTACTTCATGAAAGTGAAAAGAGTGAACAACAAAAAAAACAAAAAAAACCCCATAAAACACAAGAGTTAAGTAAAAATGATGGAAACACAGCTGCTGAGGCTTTAATACAGGATATTAAGCTACACCTTTTGGGGAGATGACTGGCACTGGCACCCACAACTACAGTGACTTTATCTCAGAGCTTCTGAAATGATTACCCAGGTTAATAGCAGCACCGAGAACTCCGCCATCCACTTCCCACTCCCAGCAATCCAGACAGAGCAGGATGCTATTCCAGCAAGTGGCAACACACCTGGCACAGCGACCCGCGGGAACACAGCCCCGAATACACTGCTTGGGGCCGGGCACAGGGACCGATTTACACCGGCGGGACCCAGCC
>VZRI01010246.1:151690-167823 GCA_013397515.1 Upupa epops
TGAACCCCCGCGGCCCCTGTGGTGGCAGCGAGGGGCTCTGGGCAGGAGGTGACGGGGCGTTCACGATCGCCTCAGAGCTCGTCCCGGAATCGCTTCGGTGCTGCAGGCCGTTGTGAGCGGAGCCTGAAGCACCGGTCCGCAGGGCAAGAAGCGATGGTGGCGACCCGCCGACATCATCTACCGCCGAGTGAGTGCACGACTGACCGACCGCCGAGCGAACCGGCTGCCAGGGCTGGAGACGATGCCCAGAGCATCGCGGCTCGGTGGGTTAGTTCCAGGGTGGCGCGGTTGCCCGTTGAAGCAGAGTATCGTAAAAACCTCGTCCTGCTGCTTCCCCCAGCGCACCCTCTCCGCTCCTTTCCAGCCGGCGCTTCCCTGGCCCAGCCGTCCCCGGCCGCGACCCCCGCTCCGAGTGCCATTAACGGGGCAGCAGCGGTGATGCTCGAACCGTTCTGTCCTCCTCTGCTGCGGCCTCGGCTGCCTTGACCCGACAGGTTTCAAAGCCGCAGCAGTTCCTGGGGTGATGTGTAAATATTTCGGTACGTTTATACTTAGCAGTCTCTGTGGGTTTATCCGGGTTTTGAGCACTGGTCCTGCTGCCCAGTGATGAAATAAATGTTCATAGCACGGAGCGAGGCTGTCATCTCAGCTTGGTGGGGCACTGCTGCGTGTCCTCTGAGGTTCACCTGGCTACATGTGCAGACATCGTCGCTGAGCTGCTGTAACCGAGGGAGGAAGGTGCCTTCTCCCCTCCACCACGGGCAGTTTGAAACAATAACTTGCCACGCTGCTTTACTGCCTTCAGTAGTGAGGCAGAGCCTCCCTGCGTTTCACTGGGCAGTGGCCACAGGTTGAATGTTTTGGGAGACAATAAATGTGTAGCGGCTGTTGTTCTAGACCAAGCTGTGATTATAACCAGCACTTTCGATTACTGCGCAGGAAGAAGGAGATGCACTAGCTGAAGATGTGAAGTTAATCTTTGTGTGGATGTTCCTTCACACTGAGGTGAGGTGCCTCCAGTTCTGCAGTGTGGGGTTTCTCTGCGTTGTTCACAGCTGAGAGTGCTCAGATCTTTTCCAAAAGCAAGCTAGCAGGAACATGGGCCCTCTGATCTGAATACAGGAGACCAGCAGATGAACAGTGCTCTCAGGGTCTTCTTCTTGTAAATGTGTACACACAGCTCTGCATGTCCTCATAGAGGTGGACAGGAGATGCACCCAGCACAGTGCTGAGGCCTCACTTGGCGCAAACAGCTTCAGCACAATTCAGGAAAGCACAGTTACTAGGGAGAGGCAGAATAACAGTCTGTTGAAGCTGAAAATGAAGTCAGAAGCAGACAAAATTTCACAGTGTGAGTGCAGTTGCTGCAACATCAGTTACTGCAGGAGCTGCAGATGAAAGCAAGAGCGGTTTAGGTGTTTTGAGTGGATCGTTTGCCCAAGAACTTGTTTCCAAGAAACGCAAAGTTGATGATAAATGTCCTTGGCCACTGAGCTGTTAAAAAATCCATGGATTTTTGTGGCTCCTGGGTTCTGTAATCTTTAGGATTGTATGCACATACCCTAAACGCCGTGTTGAAATGCCTGTGTTTTAGCTGGTTCTTTGACTGTTACAAGCTTACAGGTCTCTGAGATGAAACGGATGAAATTGTTCCTGCTTTTGAACAACGGGGCGCTCCGTAAGCCCTGCCCTGTCCCAGCAGCACAGAACAGGGAGGAAGAAAACTCGCGTGTGTTGTGTAAGTGGCAGGGCTCTAACATGTCCTGTTGTGGCCTGTCTGCAAACCAGCATTCCTGTTGCTGTGAGGCAATTCATTGTCAGTATTGCAGCAGTTGATCAGTGGCAGAGAGGAACAATTCAGTGCTTCATCGGAAACAATACCCTGCAACATGTCTCCTTCCTCATGAGGTTCCCCTACAGCTAATACAGTAATTAACCCCTGGGACTCAACCAGATCCCAGCAGTGGTCTGTACAGGCACGCGTGGGCCTGTATTGACCATTGCATCATACGACGTGATGGGATACGCTGGGATGTATTGGTCTACGTTTTGGGATATATTTATCTGTGGCTTAGCCACAGAACAGGAATGAGAATTTAGCTGCTGCTCTGTTTCCACACGCCCAGATTTTCATTTGGCGTTCATCTGCAAACATACCTCAGGGCTTCCAGATGCTTTCCTGCCTCTAAAGGCCCCGTGCTTCCTTCTGCATAATAGAAAAGCTTGGTGACACCAACTCTCTGCTGATCACAGGTCACCTGCTGAAATCCACAGCACTGTTTGTGTGAACAGCAACTGGTTTTCACGTCTACAAAGATGCAGAAGTAGAGTGTACGTTTCTGAGCTCCATATTAGGAGCAGTCAGGCCTACACCAAGACATTGGCTCCCCTTTGTGCTGTGTGGAGCCTGTTTCTGTTGGGTCCCCAGCCTCTTACCCGCAGAACATACCCTGCTGCCCAGTAACCACAGTTGTTTTAGGGAATGTGCTGGGATTTTTGGGTTCTGTAGTAGCAAACGTCATCCGATTGTGCATTTAGACAGAAGAGATTTCACTGTGACAGAGAGGGGATCACAAGATAAAGGGACCTTAAATGAGAGGAAGTGATAGTATTAATTTAACTTGAAGAGAGGTACTCTGAGTGAGCAAGATAAAGAGAGGTGTTAATTATAAATAGGAAAGTTGTGGAGAAAAAGTGGAAATCTATGGAAGACAGCTTACAACGTCGTTCTCACAAGCGCTTAGCAGCATGACCTCAGATTTCCTCCAGCGCTGGAAGAGCTGGTTGTACTGATCCCATTAGCTGGTATTCCTTATGGGAATAAGTTCACAGTGGTGATTTTGTCCTGGCTTAGGTGCTTATACAGTGCCAGACATCCGCAAGGGATCTTTTGGTAGTCCATAGTGGGTATTACTAAATACCTACAAGCACTTAGCAGGACCTGCAGGATGCCAGGCTTAGTACCATTAGCATAATGCAACAGTAGGAATTAACATGGACTCGGAAGGGACCTCTAAAAGTCATCTAGTCCAACCCCCATACAACAAGCAGGGCGATCTCTAACTAGAACAGGTAGCCCAGAGCCCCACCCAGCCTGACCTTGAAGGTCTCCAGGGATGGGGTCCCCACCACCTCTCTAGGCAACTTGTTCCAGGGATCTACTACCATCAGGTTAAAGAACTTTTTTCCTCACCTTCAGCTTCAATTTGCCCCTTTCCAGCTTAAAACCATGAGCTCTCATTGTATCATTCCCTGCCCTTGTGAACAGTCTTCCTCAGTCTTCTTGTAGACCCTTTTCAGGGACTGGAAGGTCGCTATAAGGTCCCCTTACAGCCATCTCCTCTTCAGGCTGAACAATCGCAGCTGTCTGAGCCTGTCTTCAAAATACAGTTCCTCCAGACTCCTCTGAGCACTTTCATGACACTCCAGCAGCTCCACAACCTTCTTGTGGGGGGGCCTCCAGAGCTGGACTTGGCTCCAGGTGACAAGCAGGGCTCCAGAGCAGAGCAGAGGGACAGAATCACCTCTCCTGATCTGCTGGTCACTCTTGATACAGGCCAGGATGTGGCTGCAAGTGCACACTGGTGGCTCACGTCCACCCTGTCGTCTACTAGTACCCCCAGGTCCTTTTCCAGAGGACTGCTCTGCAGCATGTCTTCCCCCAGCAGGTATTGATACTGCTAGGCACCCCAGGCATCACAACAACTGGATTTAGCCTGTTCGATCCTATACTTCAGAGATAACACGGTGATGTTTTAATACCACCTTCTCCTTACACTTCCTGAAATAACCTTGTAATATCACAATGCTCACACTAAACCACCTAAAGCCTCAACAGTTTCAATATAAAAACCTCTGCTCTACTTTTGCAGGAGCAAAGCAGCAGATGTACTCCTGGGTGAGCAAGCACGTGTCTGCAGATGCAAACGTCTTACAACAGTTTCACAATAACTGACTATTTGTAATGGGAAGAGCATGTAGATCACGAAAGACAGAAAGGAGAGCAGTCATCCCAGCTGTAACAGCAGTCTCCTGCTCTGTTCCATGTAACGAGCTCGAACGCCAAAGCCTTGTGCTCTGGTAAACGAGGGAAGGAACTAATCTTATCCTTTGTAGGTGCAAGTCAGTCAGAAAGCACAACAGGGAAGCTAGGAACAAGAAAAGCAGAGATGAGGAAAGATTATCTAGTTGTTTTCTCTGCAGCAGAACCTGAGGAGGCTGTATTAGGTACTTGTATTTCCTTTAGAGGATGTGCACGAAAGCAGAGTGCTGCCCTGATCCCTTTAGGAAGAGCTATGACGGTGACTTTCCCCCGAGAGAATCTCTCAGCTTTTCTCATAGGAAGCTTTCCTCGTGGTGCATTCTTAAGTAGATGAAATGCAATGGAAAATCCCAGTTCAGAATTAATTGGCATACATTTCTTTTCAGGAGCTGGAGGGATTTTCAGTGTCTTCCTTCTAGATGAACTTACCACACTCCTGCAAAGCCACACGTCTCTGGAAGCATGCGAGCACAAGGCCCGCAGCAGAACACGGCGTTCTGATTTCACCTCTCCATCCTGGTAGGCAGGCAGGTGCTTTCCAGGGCGGTGTCCCTGAGCCAGGTTTACTCCAGCTGTTCTTCACGTCCTCCCTGCGGACGCAGCAGCACAGAAAGCGAGCTGTCTTTGGGATAACCCTTTTCCTGTACCACTGCACACTCAGAGATAGCAATGGATCGGGTGCTTCTGTGGTGTAAAAAAGACTCACTGCTTAAGCTGTCCACAGCAGCACTTCACTTGGAAGCTCCAGGATCCTCCACAGCAGGTGTTTGCCTCACGTTACTCTGATGAAAGAACGTGGAGCTGTTTCTACCAAGACAAACCATTGTCCCCTTGAGTCGTGCTTCGGCAAGAATGATCCCAGGTATGGTATAGGTTGGATACTGACCAGCAGTGGAGGAGAAAGGGACCTGGGGGTCCTAGTGGCCAGCAGGGTGACTCTGAGCCAGCAATGTGCTCTGGTGNCCCTAAGGATTCTGTGATTCTGCTCTGGAAAAAATTAGCTTACCTAGCCACCAAGACGGCCCAACCTCTGTCACCACACTTCATCCAGGCAGGAATTTGCTTCTCATCTCCTGTCCAGCAGCTGTCCGTGCGTACAGCAAGCTCCATCTGTGTGATGCAGCAATAATCGGTGGTTATACACAAGATCCCTTGTGTACTCTGTGTTAATGTCTGGCTGGTAATTTAATGGCACCTCTAGGCATAAACAAAAGTTTATTAAAACGGTAAGTAAAACGTTCCTGAAGACTGGCCTGCACTTCTAATTCTGTCCTCATCACTCCAAACTACACAGCCAGCCTTCTGACGGTAAAAACACCCAGCAAGCTGCAGATTTAACACCAAACCACATCATTTTGCCCAAATTAGACGTAGCACAACCTAGAGTGATGGGCTGCTTCGTTTACAGTCACCACCCCCCCTTCTTTTCTGATCTAAAATCTCGGGGTTCCTGGTGAGGCAGCACACAGGCAGCAGATTGCTTATTTCCCGGTTACTTGTCGGTTCTCAGAGTGGAAGCCACATGGCAGCTAAACCCTTTCATTCCAGGCAGTGCCCTCTGTGGTTATGACTGAGTCGTGTTCTGAACACTGGGCTTGTAAAGCGAAGGCTTCCCTGTGCTTCTCCCTTCGTAGGCACGCTGCGATAATTTTCCAAGCGACTGAAAGGCGAGCAGCTTTTATCATAACTCCCCCAGTTCAGTAAAGCATGTGTTACACACGTGCCAGCAGGGCACTGTGCGTGTGTACAGCGGGCGGGTAGGTGGACACGTGTTTTGAGCAACATTTAAGCAGGAACTTGGACTGATTTGTTCACATTTCAGCTCAGACAACGGGGATGTGAAAAGTTTCAGAAGGAAACTCGAGGTGGAAACACTGATGAACAAGCAAGGAGCTCTGCTTCGAGAGTCATTTCAGATGCCAGCCACATTGGCAGACCGCAGTGACATTCTCTCTCCTCTTTTCTAGTGCAATTTAGCGTACACTGCGGACCATGAAGCACTCTTCAGCTCCCAGGGCACATCACCACCAAGCTCCACGTGGAAACCATCCCAGTGCTGCCTGACTGGCCACTGTACTGTGTGATTCCCACAGAAGAGAAAGGAGCAAGTCAGGCTGAAGAGAAAGCAGACAGATGTACTCCAGAGGGTCCCACTGAAGCCCTTAGAGCACTACAAACCTTAGAGCAAATGCAGATGTTGGCCCTTTGCTTGGAGCCTTGATACGTTCACTGTAGCCTGTACTGCGCACCTACCTGCCACTGCCAGGGGAGTTAGACAGCTGAGAGCGTCTTGTAAACAACAAGAGCAAGAATTAGCAAGGAAGAGGAAAAATACAGGTACCTTGGAAGACAAGTTCTGGAAGAAGCCCTTTAAACACCTATGTGGAATAAAAGCTTGGCTTGTAAGAGCTGAAAGCATTCGCAGCGTAACAGCTGCTCGTGTTGGGGCTCCAGTGTCAGCTGGGCTTTGTAATTTTCAAGATGTATTTCTTCTATTTAAGATAGAGTCCAATGTAAACACATTCACCACCGCCCTGTTCCACTTAACCTGCAGAGGTTGGTGCTCTTTATTCGTAGCAATAACATCTCCAGGTTCATGTTTCAGAGCCAACAGACCAGCACACCCAGAAGAAAGGCTCCTGGGGTTTTAGCATCTCATTCAAGATTGGATGTCAAAGTGGTAAGCACACGATCCTGAGCCGTGCACGAGTAACTCGGGGCGGGAGGGTTGGCCATCAGAAAGCAGTGGCACTGCTCTTTGTGCTGTTTCAGTTAAAACATCACGACTGATACAGTTTGGAGAAGAGGAGGGGACCTCATTCATGGCTATGGCTATGTGAGGGGTGGGTGTCAGGAGGATGGAGCCAGGCTCTGCTCAAGGGCATCTGGTGACAGGACAAGGGGCACTGGGTGCCAGCTGGAGCAGAGGAGGTTCCCTCTCAATCTCAGCAGGACCTTCTTCCCAGAGAGGGGATTGGACTGGATGATCTTTTGAGGTCCTTCCGATCCCCAATGATTCTGTGTTCCGCTATGAAGCGCTCTCACAATATATTCAGGCACAGTGACCCACGTATGCAAACCCGAGCATGCAGAATCCGGCCCACAACTTAAAGGCAAATGAAAGCTGCCGTCGGAGCCTTCCGACCCAACGTGGCAGCAAGTCCACCAAAATCCTCACGGAGGTCAAGAGGTCTTCCACATGGGACGGGAATTCTTATTCAACCCCTTCCCTCACACTGGGCATTCATTACGAGGCTCTCTTCTCCGTGGTTTCTCTTCTGCACATGAGGAGGATGGGCTAGCAGCACCACCACGACAGGCAAGTTAACTCCCACGTGGATGCCGTAATGCCTGCAGTTAGGATATCATACATGCTCAGTGCTGTGTTGCCTGTGCAAGGTCCGCTTTTCAGACACAAGGGCTGACACTTTAGCCCCAGTTCAGCAGAGCGACTGCCCGCCTATTTAAGATGCTGCATTGGAGAAGAGGCCGATTTACTCCAAAGCTCTGCTGGGTTAGGGACCTGTGACCTCAGATCGTGTGCAACTCCACACTTGGTTAATCAGTTACAGGTATGCAACGACCTCAACCACTAGCTTTTCCACTCCAGGAAGAGAAAAGAACATGAAAACCGTTGGTCAGAGCCTGGAAGCTTTGCATATTCATACTGCTCACAGTCGTTAAGTGTTTGAAAAATTCAGGTAATGAGCATACAATACTCTGGCTGCCTCTGGACTGCTTGGGGGTTTGCTGTTCCCGTAATCTCTCAGCAGAAACCGCTGCATCAAGTCAGGTTCTCTGCCCTCAGACTGAATTAGCACTTGTACATGGAAGTTTTCAACATCACCCCTAAGATTTTTCAACTTGTCCAAAGAATCTGCATGGTCTCTAATCATGAATAAAAATGATTTCAGGTATCTTTAGATCCAGTTGTATTTCTTGGGATTAATTGAATTGATTGTGCTGGTGGCTGGTGAAACAGCTGCTGAAATAAACTGACCCCACTCCCCTCTGCATCCACACGCAGGAGATGCAGGAACCAGGTTCAGTTACAGCTGGTACCAGCGTTGAGCTAAAGCAAACAAAACCAAGCTAGACCTGAGATGGTAGGAACTCTCTCTTGGCAAACAGCAGGGTGACTCTGAGCCAGCAAGGTGCTCTGGTGGCCAAGAGGGCCAAGAGCATCCTGGGGGGGATCAGAAGGGGGTGGCTAGCAGGTGGAGAGAGGGTCTTCTCCCCCTCTGCTCTGCACTGGTGAAACTGCATCTGGAGGACTGTGTCCAGTGCTGGGCCCCTCAGTTCCAGAAGGACACAGAGCTGCTGGAGGGTGTCCAGTGTAGAGCAACGAAGAGGATGGAGGAAGGAGAGCAGCTCCCTGATGAGGAAAGGCTGAGGGAGCTGGGGCTCTGGAGCTGGGAGAAGAGGAGGCTGAGGGGGGACCTCATTCATGCCTATAACTATGTGAGGGGTGGGTGTCAGGAGGATGGAGCCAGACTCTGCTCTAGGGCATCTGGGGATAGGACAAGGCGCACTGGGTGCCAGCTGGAACAGAGGAGGTTCCCCATCATTATCAGAAGAAACTTCTTCCCAGGGAGGGGAACAGCCTGCCCAGGGGGGCTGTGGAGTCTCCTTCTCTGGAGACGTTCCAGACCCACTGGGATGTGTTCCAGGGGGATTGGACTGGATGATCTTTTGAGGTCATGGACAGCTATGGGAAACAGAGTAATGCTCTGGCACCAGACAGACAAGAGCCAGCTCCTTCCCCAGCACACAGCTGGGTTTTCCTGCCCTCTTCTTAAACTGGAAGATGCTATAGAAAGCCAGAGGCTTCAGCAAGGTAAGCATGAAGAGCTGTGTTTTCTTGTGCATTCAGTCTCTTCTGGTATCCAGTGCAATCTGCTGAAGCCCAACTGTTCCTTTGGCAGGAGGGTTTCTGTAGCAAGTGAGAACAACAAGAATTACCTCTCTGAGCACTTCAATGAGCAGAGAGTTTTGTCTGTAATGAGGAGAATGAGGCTTGTTTGGCATAAACTAGCCAAGAGGAAGAAGGAGGGCAGAAATACACGAGTGAAGGTGAGGAGAAACAAGTTCAGTGCTCCACTGCAAATTCAAGACTCCTAGTCATTCTGATGTCCCGTTCCAGCTGTCATCCTTCCGGATGAGGGGCTGAAAGAAGGTTTAGTCTCACCAACAGTAGGGAAAAAATCCTGTTAAGGAGCTGACCAGAGCAGCATCCTACCTGATTTCATACAATCCAAGCTGTTCCCATCTAATTCCGAGTCCTTCTTTATGCAGAAATGCAAATTCTCTTTAGACTCCTGAGATTTGAAAACTGATTAGAATTTTTATGTTCTTCTATTAAGGGTAAAAATAGGTCATCCCAAGACAGAGAGCCCCCCGCATTCCACGCTGACCTGAGGGTGTGGGTGGTTGGACACCGGGCTGGGCTGTCCAGGGCAGTGCTGGAGTCCCCATCCCTGGAGGAGTTCAGGAGAAGACTGGATGTGGCACTTACTGCTGTGGTCCAGGTGAGCGTGGTGATTTTAGGTCACAGGCTGCACTTCACAAGGGCTTCACCAGCCATTTCCAGAGCGCTGTGCTCGCTATCCAAGGCGCTTGCAGCCCCCTTAGATGCCAGACGCCTGTATTTCATGAGGAGGGTTCAATGCTTTTTGTTTATTAACAAGAATGTGTGAGACAGGGGTGCATCCTAGAGGGCTCTCCGGGGGGTTTCCCACTGGATTGTTTGGGAAAGCTCCCATCTTTCTTTCCTAAGTTACCCCTCTCATTCCCCTCCTGAAGTTGTATAGACTGCTATTTCTTCATCGCTCTGCTTTATCGAGGTGCAGTCCAGCTTTCACCCAGGTTCTGTCTTTCACAACCACAAAATACAGATCTAAGACTCAAAAGACAGCCGAGTATGAAGAACCTCTCCAACTCTGCTTTCTGAAGAAACCACAGCAGGTACCAAGAGCAGTTGGGCAGAGCAGAGCTGTTACCTGCCACCAATAGCTTCCAACACCCAGAACTCATTTCTATTTCAACAGAACAAATATAGATCTCTCGCTGCATTTTCATCATGTTCAGATAAAATCCCTGGCCTGACAGCATGTCCTGACACAAGAGCCCACTTGAAATATGTGGCTAATTATCCGTACACCTCTTCAAAGGCTCCGTGCCTCTGCTTGGACCTCTCGCTACTCCTACTTACTCAGGCCCTAAAGCTGTTTTCCAATCAGTGAACTGAAACTCCTGAGAGTAACAGGTTTATAATGGGGGTTCAGAAACCTGGCAGTGATTAACAGCACAGGTTAATCAGATGAGTGTAGAACAGGCATCCCACCCCCCTATTTTCTTGAAAGGAAACTGCCCCCGAGTGCTTCTCCCCTACTGCTGCATGGAAATAAATTTGCAATTAACTTCTACTTATTTGTGTCCTGGCAGCCTCGGAAGAGCCCCAGCCCCAACTGAACACTGCTGGGCTTTGCAGCACATAAATGCACACGAGAGCCATGGCTTCAAACAGGGATCATCACAGAATCACTAGGGATCAGAGGGGACCTCAAAAGATCATCCACTCCAATCCCCCTGCCACAGCAGGATCACCCAGACCAAGTCACAGAGGGACAAATCCAGGTGGATCTGGAACGTCTGCAGAGAAGGAGACTCCACAACCCTCCTGGGCAGCCTGGTCCAGTGCTCCAGTTCTCTGACTTCTGCAACCCCCACAACCAGATGGACTGCAGACCAGAGCCCTGCCTCTCCCCTTCCCCAGCCAGGCTCCTCCCTACCCTGCAGCTGGAGAGCAATTCTAAATGAGAGACAAGTATTTCCATCGCCTTTCCCCTCCTTTCCTCCCTGCGAGAACCACTTGGTTGGGCTGTGGTTATTTTTGCTCTTCAGAGGCAGAGAGCCTTGCTAGCTGGTCAGTCTCAGTTGCTTTGTTCCCCCAACAAAAACAAGAAAAGCCACCACCACCCCTTCTCCCCATCTATTTCGGCCCTTGCGGGGCCCAGCAGGAACATTTCCAGATACAGGAAAACACCCTGGGAGCCCAGGTCACTGGGAAACACAGGGATGCTGGGACCTGTTAGAAAGCGCTGCCTCTGGCTCCCAGGTGCGTGGCAGCAGATTCTCTTACTCCAAGGCAACCTGCTAACCTGAACAAGAGAAACGAACGGTGCTCGACTCACACCTGCAGTCATTATGTCAGGTTTCCTACCAGGCAGCATAACTGTGGAGGAGTTAACAAGCAGAAGCAGCTGTGATGCTGCATCCCCTGTCCAGACGTGGGAACAGACACAGATGCAGCTTGAGAAAGAGATTCAGAAGTTTTGGAACTGCAGCCTCTTTGCGCTGTCCCAGACCTCCCTGCCAAAAGAAACAGTAAGGCTGTGCAGGGAGAGCTGTGTTCCCCCCAGGTCAGCAGAATCAGAGAATCCTTAGGGATGGGAAGGGACCTCCAAAGATCATCCAGTCCAGTCCCCCTGCCACAGCAGCATCACCCAGACCAAGTGGCACAGGAACACAGCCAGGCAGGGCTGGAAGGTCTCCAGAGAAGGAGACTCCGCAACCCCCCTGGGCAGCCTGGTCCAGTGCTCCAGGACCCCTTGAGCTCGAAAGCCTACGATGGCAACTCGCATTAAAATCAACACCTCAAATAACTTGTCTATGCAACCATGGCAAGCCAAGCCCGTGACGCACGGTGCTGGCATCAGCTGTCATTAAACACCGCAACACAGCATGGGACAGAGAGAGGAGTCACCGTGGCCACTGGTGCTAACAAAGGCCTCCAAGACTGGCAAGACTTCATGAAAGCCCAAGGAGCTGTGTGACAGCTCCTCTGTCAGAACGGGCTCACCCCAGACATCAACAGGAGAGATTTAAATCTGGGCCAAAAAGCCCTGCAGAAAGGCAGCACCTGCCCTTCACCTCCAGCCAGCTTTCCCTCTCCCCCCTGGAAAGGTGCTCTTTCAGGTAGTGCCCTGGGTACCATGGGGAACGCGCGGTGTACGTGAATGGAGAAGAGGCAGTGCGAGCCCGATGACTCCTGCTTAGCAGTCTGCTCACATCTTTCTCCCATGAAGAATATTCAGCTTTCTTTGTCTAAAATGTTGAATGGTTCTGAATAGTAAGGATAGACTATCTGTAATTATTTTTAAATTATTAATGGTTTTGTTAGATCTCTTCACTTTTACATTAGGTTTCTGTTAATGTAAGTGAAATCAAAATGTACTTCAGTTTCCAAGCAGCTCCCAAATGTATTTTTCATTCTTTCATAACATTACTTCAACTTCTCGATGAGGTGTCTATGATAAAGTTTGCTCCCGAGCCAGTGGACTCCCGGTCCTAATAAATTCAGCAGAAGTCTCAACGAGCAGGGTCCCATCACCCAGGCTGGATGGCAAACGAGGAGGCCAGCTCTGTATCGCCAGCAAATATCCTCCCCGCAGCTAGCAGGCGTTACACGCTAAGAGTGAGAAGACCTGGGGAGGCACGGGGGTGTCATCGGAGACGAGAGGGGAGTTTATCCGAGTGACTGAGGGAAGTCCTTACTGGCACTTTCCATCACACGCTGGTTGGTCACTCGTGTTTTTAAGCCAGACAATCTTGATCAGACAACAGCTGCCAAACGCCTCGCTCAGGGCTCAGACCCTGCAGGTGGGGAGGAGACCGGCTGACCCGCTGCTCTGCCCGCATCCCCGCCTGCACCCCTACCAGCAGCCCTGCCCTGGGATGCTCTCAGACGGTGGCGTTAGCCTCAGCGTCGGGCGACACACCGAAGCAGAAACACAGTCCCCTACGACACCCTCCCGTCTCCTCCCCTTGCCCCCGGGAGAGGAGAGGCCCCCGAGAGTCCGTCGAAAAGAGCCGGCCGCCCGCGGCACCGCTCCCGCCGAGGAAAGCAGGGTTGGGGAGAGCAAGGTGCGGAGCCTTCCACACAACCTGCACGAAAACCTCCTGACTAAATGATGCGGGGGGATTTCTGGATTTCTTTCAAGTAATTAAGTTTCGATTTATTGCGTTTATTTTAGTGCCAGGAAGCACGAGGCGCCACGGACGGCAAAAGTCTTCATTGATCGCTGCGGGCTTTAAGTTTTGACTTCGTGACTTGACTCGGCTGGAGCCGGCATCACGGCCCCGGCGAGGCCGGAGGGACGATGGGAGCCGTGGGGACCGGCCCTCCTCGGCAGGCGGTGGGGGCTGCACGGAAGGGGCACAACACCGGTAACCGCCCCGCACCACCACGCACCGGCCTCGCAATCAGAGAGGGCGGTCCCGACAGCGGTGCTGACGCTGCGGGTGCCCTGACGGGGTGTCCCTGCGCGGTGCAGCTGTCCGCACCCACGATGCTCCTGCTGAGGAGCGGTCGGAGGAGCCGTGTGTGTGTGTCCCCAACAGAGGAGGGAGCCCCGGGGGAGCGGCCCGGGGCCGGAGAGGGCTGGGGGTAGCGTGGGGCGTCGGGGCCGCCCCTTTGGCAAAGCCGGGGCCGGAGCTGTCTTGCACTCAGAACCGAAGTGGAGTTTGCTCCAACTGTAGCCCGCATCGTAACGGATTAAAAATTCATAGGGCGCATTAGGTTCGGTAAAATATGAATGCGCGTCTTTAAATTTTAATCGTAAATCAGAACGTGGATACATGAGAGGCGACAGTGATTTCTCCCCAGATGTCTGCGTGGGTCAGGGTGTGGGCGTGAGCAAGGGGAGGGGGCTGTCTCCTTCTATTTAGGCTGCCCACTGCAGCGCCGAAGCGGCCACGGGACCCGCGAGGCGAGCGGCGGCGAGGACCCCCACGGCCAACCTCACAGGACCAAGCCGGGGGGATGCAGCTGGGCATCGCGGCATCTCTCTCTCCCTTCCTCTCACTCTCCATCTCTGTCTCTCCGTCTCTCTCTGTCTCTCTCTCCCCCCCCTCTCCCTCTCTCTCTGCTCGCTCGCTCTCTCTCTCAAAATAAAAATAAAACACAAACCACCAGGAAAGCGGCGGTGCCGCGGGCTGGGCGCTCCCGACAGCGCGAAGCCACGACCGGCGCCGGTACCCGCACCGCGGGGAGGCGGGGGACTGTATCCGCACCGCGGTCTCCACAGGGATCCACGGGCCAGCCGGGGTCAGTCCCCGTTCCCCGAGCCCAGGAAAGGTTTGCCGGCTGCTCCGCACCCCGGTTCACCCCCGCGGCGGCCGTTCGGAGCGGCGGTGAGCGCTCGGCGTTTTGGAGCTGGGTTGTCAGCTGCTATTAAAATCCAGATTAATTCACATTAACGATATGCATCCTCAGTTCTCCCGTGTGACAGCATACATTAGAACAACTATTGCGAGTAATTAAACTCCGTGCGGGAGGGGTTAAACGTATAGCGGGGAGAGATTTTTCTCCTCGCCCTTCTCTCTGCCAAAGTTGAACCGAAGGGGCGGGCGGGAGAGCCCCTTCCTCAGCCCCGCGGACCCGGCGGAGCGGCCGCCCTCCGACTTCCCAGCGCCAAGCAGGTATTTTTTTTCTTTCTCTCTTTCTTTTCTCTTTTTTTTTTTTCAGAAAGTGAGAGGTTTTCCTGGCTCGTCCGCACACCTCCCGGCACACCGGTGCCCAAGCGCGAAGGGCCGCGGCCGCCGCCGGGAAGTCGGGGGCGGGAGCTGCGGGGCGGTGCGGGGACCCGGCAGGGGGGGAGGTGACGGGGGAAAGGGGGTGGGAGGGGATGTGGGGAGGGGGCAGCCGCCCTTCCGCCAGCTCCTACCCGGAATCGACCGAAAACACGCCGAATATTATCGATGGCTTTTTCTTGGGCATTGGAGGTGCTCGATGCTTTAGACTAATTAGACAAGCCAAAAGCCTTTTGAAGATGAAGCAAATTGGACAACCCTTGTTAATTAGAACATAATTTAAAGTTTGAAATTATATCACTCACGAAGTAGCCTAATTAGTATGACGATATGTTAATAGCCTACTGAGACGCGAAACGCGGAGGTTCGGCACCAAGTCCTTAAAGACTTGCAAGAAAATCCTCTCTCCTATGTTGTCATTAATAAAAGATTTCTATAGACTTCAGCCTTTCAACGGTGACACACAATTTATAGTGCACACAATGCATTAGCCCATAGTGCTGCTCCGCTTTTTTACTATTATGAAAACTAATAAATTCGTCAAGCTGAATTAGGCATACAAATCAGATGAGGCATAACAGATTACATATTGAAGCGCTGTGTCTCCCGAGCCTAAATGAAATTTCAATCTAATAATTCCTTCCTGGCCCGGCCATAATTTGTTTAGAGATGTTGTTCTACTTCTTTCCAAGCGCTATTCGCACCATAATTAAATGATACTCAAGCTTTTAACTTTGATTTATTTCATTTCTCCGAGCTGGCGACAGTGAGAGCTGATACAATGCAATTTTTTTTTTATTTCTTTCAAAATTACCAAGTCTGGTTGGGGTTTAGGGTTGGGGTTTTTTTTTGGTGAGAAATTAAACACCTAAGCACTTACTTTACCCTTCCTGCTGCAAACTGGAATTCGTGGAAATAAATCTGTCTACCTTCACTGAAACTGACTTTCCCCGATTTCTTTCCTCTTCTCCTTTCTCTCTCTCTCTCTCCCTTTTTATTTTATCTCTTCAATCTTTTCCATTTCTGCCAGGACAGAGGCAGGGGGAAGCTGACGGGACAGCACTGGGCTGTAGCAGGAGGATCCCCCCCAGCTCCCTGCCCGAGGAGGCCTCCGCTGGGGAAAGCGGACAAACCCCGGCCGCGTCCCCTTGCCTTTCCCTTCCCGTCCCCGCGGAGATCTCGGCGGTCAGGACCCTGCAGACCCTCCGCCGCCCCCCGCAGCACCCGGGACAGCCCGCGGCTCTGGGCCGGTTGTGAGCGGGGCCCGCACTTCGAGCTCCTTTCTCTTTTCTCTTTGATTTTTTTTTTTAATGGAGAGTGAATTAAGGGCGGCGGGAGGGAGCCTCTTTCCCCCTCAAACCCCCCCTTTTTTATTTTGGGGTTTTTTTGCTTCTTTTTTGGCTCTTTCCCTCCCCTTTCCGGGAGGCGGTGGTGAGTGCGGGAGCACGCGTGGGCGTGGGCGCGAGGGCGGCGGGGGGCGGGCAGGGAGCGGCAACGG
>VZRI01010247.1:10616-35914 GCA_013397515.1 Upupa epops
GGCATCATCCCGCTCCTGCGCCCGCGGGCACGGCGTGCGCGCTCACACACACAGACACACAGAGACACACAGAGACATCCCCTGACACAGCTCACCCGGCCTCGCTCCTCCTGTTCCACCGCCCTCCCCCCGGTCTATTTTCTCCCCTCTTTGCACAACAGTTAACTTTTCTCCCGCTCGCCACCCCCCCTTCCCCTCGTATTAAGTGCTCGCCAGCTATTGAGAGGGAGGCGGAGGGGAGGGGAAGGGACCTAAAAATACCTTGCCCCTGCCTGGCCCCGGGGTCGGGTTAAGGAGCACGGCGGGGGTGGGGGGGGCGGACGCAGGGGTCGTTTGTCTGCGCTGGGCAGTGCATCTGGNGCGTCGTTTGGCTGCGCTGGGCAGGGCATCTGGCCGGAGCCAGCTCATAGCCCCTCCGCGCCGGACTCGGGGCCGGGCGGCAGCAGAGCTGCCGGCGCCGGGCTCGGTCACCGGGAGTTCACGGGAGCGGCCCCGGCGGCCCCGCATGTATTTCCCTCTCCTTTTCTGCAGGAGCAGGGTCAAGGGCTTGAACCGCGATGGGGTTCGCTCGAGGGGGGGTGGGTTTTTTCCCNCGGGCTGGCGGCTGACCTTGCCCTTGCCCTCGCCCTTTCCCTCTCCCCTCGCCCCAGCTGACATCAAACCCGGGATCCATTTTAGCTCGCTCGGGTGCGTGGCCCCGGGGTTCAGGGCTGCTCCGGCCTCCGGGCTGCGGCTGCGGCTCCCCCCGGGCCCGACCTCCGACCGCCCCCGCCACGGGAAGTCTCGGCTTGTGCTGGGCCGGGAGCAGCTGCCTGCCTCCAGCGTGCGGGTCCAGTTGTGCCCCGCGTATTTGTGCTGGGTGTTTTTATTTTCTGTTTTGCCTGTAATGCACGGCCTAATTTTCAGTTCTTTCGGATTTATTTGTTTTTAGTTCAATTCATGGGAATTTGTTTTCCTCCGATGCGTGAGGTGTGCACATGCCACATGTCCCACACGAAGGCTACTTTTATCACGAGATGTATGTATTTTAATTTTCTTCACAGCTAGGTTGCACTGCATCAAAAGCTAATTATTTGATAATAATAATATACAGGTAATTCAAGAAGAATTGCAGGAATACCGCTGTAGCCTGCAGTCCCGTGTAGTCAGAAAATGCCTTGGAACCCATCGCATCCAGCATGCAGACACTATAAATAATGATTTTATTTCTTTTCTTTAACAATGTGTTGCTTTAATGGGTGCTTGGTGTAAAATGTGTTTTTACTCTACAATTCCTGATGGCTTTATCACTCCGTTTCTTAGAGGATCGATGTGTGTATTTCATTTTGAAGTGATAATGATGACAGAACGTAAAGTGCACCGTGTGCATGTGGAAGGGAGATGGCTCATGCTGTAGTTAACTGTAACTGTGGCCCACTGAGGGTGTCAGTGCTATGGTTCACTCCCAGCTGATGTTACAGGTTGCTGTAGGTGCACTCTGATACGCCTAAGCCATGTTCATCTTACTCAACCTCTCGCTGATGTTTTGGATTCTCTAGCAATTGTTTAGGGAATAAATACTAAGATGATGAGCACAGAGTAATTACCAGTGTAACAAAGTAGCCGAGCAAAAGTTACATAGTCTCGAAAGTCCTGTGTGGTCTATTACAGCCTAGGGAGAAAGCCCTATTCCCACCATCTCTAGGACTTAGTTGATTTCTGTATTTTTGGAACCCTGAAATATACCTGAACTCATGCTGCTTGGAGTGGCGGTGTGCAACTGTTGCTGCCGACTGAGAGCCTGATCTTAAACTTCTGCCCATTGTCCCCACTGGACAGCCCTCCAGTAAATTCAGAAGTCAGTTCAGAAGTCTTTTCAGAAGACGACTGCCAAGATGCATGCTGCAGTGAAAAAGTTCTCCGTGCAGGACTTTGCTGGTGCTGTGGGCTGAGAGCTCTCAAACCAGGACCAGCTAGAGATGCATCAGGCTGTCGCAACATTTGAATTGAGTTTCAAAGGAGATGTTTCAGTGATGGGAGGAAAAAAGGGATTTATATTATTAGATGCAGTAATGCAGTGTTTTGGAGGCATCTGCTTAAAAGGGCAGCATTTAGGTTGAGCTTTCAATCACTGGAGTAGTTGAGAACATAATTCTGTTTGGAATGGTCCTTTGGAGGTCAGTTGGCGTAGTCTCCTGCTCAAAGCAGGACGAACCTCGGGGCTCAAGGAGGAGAATGGGCCCTTTGAGACTCGGATGTTAACACATATTGTAAGTGCCGTTTCCATGTGTAAAGAAGTCAGGTTTAGGGAACTGTTTAGTCAAGAGATGCCAGCAGCATGTCTTTGCTCACACTGAAATACAGGAAACAGTGCATCTTTTTAAGTTTAAGATACGAGTGAATGAGGAAAGGACCTTAGGAGTTCCTGGACAGACAATGTCTCCTTCATACCCAAGCTAAGTACTAGGACTGTGTAGACTCAGTTTACAATGACAGAGTTCGGTCCAGAAGTTAAAAATGTGCTCAGTGCACATGTGTCTTATGATTACTTTTGGATGTGACTAGCTTGGGCAAGTCGATTCATTTTCACTGGAATGTTTAAAGGAATTTTGCTCATTCCTTGGTTGTGTGTGTGTTAGCGGTTCTTTCCCCTCTTCAGCCACTTCAGCACTGAAGTATTGTTTTCTCATGTATCCGGTTAGCATCAGAATCTTAAAAAGTGTGTGTAAATACATCTTTATATCTAAGTATACAGCATTAGTGGTTTTCTTTCCTTGCTTTCCGTTCTACCTTGCACTATTGTTTTCCTTTCTGAGCGCTCCTGAAAGCCTGGTTCTTCTGAGTCGCACAGTTGTGACTTGGAGTAGCTCAGCTTGAAGAAGTTTGGGAAGTTTTGAGGCACTCAAGTAAACGTTTAAGATTAGACCACTATATTGCCTTAAGTGTAGCAATCGATACTCCTTGGGGTTTGATTCTGTCCCAGAGGCTTGTAAGCAGTGCAGTTTGTGAGTGATGCCACACCACCATTCATACAGTGCCTGTTTCTTAGACAGCATTGGACAGAATTAGATACTGCCTTGAAAAGTTTGAACTGCTACTACTACTTTGTGAAGAATGTGTTTAATCTGGGACAGACTGCAGAGGTCTTTTCCGGTTTATGTTGGAGAGAAGGAGCTGCAGAATCAATACAGTATTAGTTTTGTTATCAGAAGCCAGGCAGGTGATAATGAGGGGGCCTAACTTTTCCAGCGTTCGTGGTCAGGTACAGTGTTAGATATTCCAGACACTGCATTTATGTGTTCAGCTGCTTCTACACAGTAAAAAGACCCCAACCCTTAAAATCTATGAACCTTTTTATTATACAAGGTTTTATTGCTGGACTCTATAATCAGAGTGTAAAGAAAACACCGTCAAACAAGTAAATTAACAGTGATTTAGAGCTTCCTTTTTATTTCTGCAGCTTGCTCTTCATTTGATGCTTCTGATATCGGGAGAGGATGTGTTGGATGGGTTTTTCAAAAGACTTCCCAATGTCAGAAGCAACCTTTACCATCGTTTGGCATTTGAGAGTTGCCTCCAAGACAAAAGGCTTTTGTGAGGAACAAGAATCTTTCCTCTTTAATAGAGTTGATTACCTTACTGGCAGATACTGTGCGTGCAAAGGGAAGCTTTTAACATATTTTCTATTTACTATTTTTAACCTCTTGCCACTGCAGGGATCATGATATAGCTCATTGTCGACAAGAGGATCCATATAGAGGAAATTATTATTCTTAGTGTGATTAGGTTAATAACTTCATGGCTGTCATCTTGGTTGTCCCGCTGGTACCGTAATGCACCTGTCAGAGGAACACCAGCCTTTTGGCGGCTGGATTAGCATTCCCCTTTACTTCACCTGAAAACACAGTTGCTTTCTGATAGCAAAGGTATTGTAGACTTCAGAAATACTTTCTCCCTTTATGGCGATTCTTTCTGATGGGTAAAGTATTTGGGGTTTTGTTGGGCTTTTTCATTACACAAACAAAATCAGATGTATAAAACCATTCAATGATCAGTGTCTAAAGCCATTCAAAAGCCATTCAGCACTCTGTCTGAGCACTGTCTTGTAGTTCAAAATATGAGTAAATCACACTGGAGTATAAACTGGGCTACCAAAGACTCACTGTTGTGCTCAGTAAGCTATTCAAGTCTTGAGGATATTACGAATTATATTTTAGAAGGAGCAGTGATGCAGAAGCTAATAGAACACACGCACAAATATTTTGGTTGGCCAAGCAGGACAACCTGCAGGTAGAGCGGTGCGATGGGGAATGTAAGAAGATGCAGACAGAATGCACTTCTAAAACCGGCCATAGAAAGAGCATGACTTATCTTTGTAACAGTGATTGTTGTCTTTTTTGTATGTAAGAAGGCAGGAGTAGAAGGAATTAAGTTTAGAAAAAAAGAAAAAGAAGAGCCAGGAGGAGCTGGCTGTTCAAAGTGAAGTATTAGTAATTTCCTATAATTTAATCAGACCAGATCCCAGAGCAAGATAATGAGAGCATGACCTACAAAAGACGACTTTTTGGAAGTTAAAAGGGTTTCTAATACGAAGCTACACGAGGCATGTGATTTGTCATGAAGCACCATATAGAGGACTTTCACATTGCAAAGAAATCATAATATAGACATTAGTTCATATGGTCAGGCAGAGCTAATACGGCTGGTGCCTGGAATCCTTGTATTGTTACAGCTTTGAAATGACTCCAGAGTCGTGCTTGAAGAGCGTATCTTTCATATACTCACCGGCTTTCCCGTGTACCTTTTTTGTTGGCTAGTGTAAAACGTGTGGTACATGATTTGGGTTTAGGTTTGCAGACACGAAAGACTTCAGGATGTATGGAGGCTACATTTACAACAACAATAACATGTAAAAGATGGGGACTGCAGAGTAGGGACGGTACGTGGCAGAACGTAATAGCTCACCTTGTAGTTTCCTAACCAACCTTCATTTATGGAAGCATTATGTTCCCAAAGACATTTTCCCTTTTCCTTGTGTACCTTCAAGTAGCATTTCCACGCTGGTGTCCTCTTTGGACTACACTCCAGTTACTCAGAATGCTCAGTGTGAACCTGCTGGCCCTGTAGTTAGCTCTATTCAATAGTTTTTCCTGCCTTTCAAGGGATTTACTACTTGTGGTGTAGTTTCACAGAGTAGTAGACTCCCAGGTTAAGCTTAACATTAAGAGAAGCCTGTACCATTTTGCAGATGGAGAACTTGTACAGAGTCCAAATTTGATTAATGTGGAATCATGGAAGAATTAGGGAGGATTTGTTGGTTGGATTCTTCTTGGGAGGGGTAACATGCAATGAAGTGAAGAGAGATAAACTGGGCTGTGTGGATAGCCTGTGCCCTCATTCCTTTGGTACTTAGGCAGTGGAGATGGACACTGGGGGAAAAGAATGACTAGTGCTGGTAGTACAGACCAAGACAGAGAAGTGCTTACACTAGGCCAATGATGTAGCTAGTGTTTAGAATAAATGGCATTAAAAATTAAAGGGTTACTGAGTGGTAGAGGTCACATAATGAGTGTTTTTATCAGCAGCTTCAGACAGTGAAAGGTTCCGAGCATGTGTGCTGTTTTGTTTCGTTTATTTGGGACACTCTCTTCCTAGGGTAGAAACAAAAGCTTTGAAACAACTCAAACCAAGCTACGGTCATCATCCCTTTGAATTCTGCGTGGTCCTCCCTCAAGGGGTTCACTTCCTCAGGAAGATTTTATAGCTCTGCAGACCCTCATCTGGGGTTTGCTGCTTGGATGTACTTTTCCTCTGTTGCAGGAAGGCCTGTGTTGTCTTGAGTTAGGAAGGTTTATCTGAGTTTCTGAAAGGAAGAAGATTTGGCACAAGCTTACTTTAGAATTACAACTTCCTATTTTAAGTGAATATTTTGGACGTGATCTGGATCTTGGTGCCTGTCAGAGTTTGTAATATGCTAAAATGGGAATTCTGATGAATTCTTAAACAGCAAGCAAATTTTAGAGACTGTAATCTTAAAACCTTGATGGCTTTAACAAGTGTGTATTTGGCTTAAGGAGTGATCCCCACATGTGACACTATATTTACGAGCATGAATTCTTTGCAAGCTACTCTAGACATCATTGTGTCTCGTGTAGTGGTAAAGTAATTACTTATCTTAAAAAATGAAGAACGGGTCTTTGACATCGAGTTGATAATGCAGTGAAAAGTAGGTGAGGAACAGAGAGGGTGACAGGCAAGTGGATTTAGATAGCAGTTGGTGGTATAGCTGTGCTTGCTTGCTTTCCTGAAGCACAGCCAGAGCCTCTCCCCTTATAGACCACGGTGCCAAATCTAGACATGGCAAGTAGTGACTGGAGAATTTCTTGATCTGTTTTTGAAGCAGAACTTCCCCATGTCTACCTCTGTATTTCCAGCACTTTAAGCCCATGAAGAGCCCTTCTCAGGCACCAGTTTAAGCATAACAGCCAAGAGCTGCTCTAATTGTTGCTGCCCCTAGGCTCTCACACTGCTCCTTGTTCTGGCAAGGAAGGGCTGACATAATCCTTTTGTCAATTCTGCCTGGCCAAAGGGAGTTCTTTGCACAGCGGACAACTCTGATGGGGGCTCTTCTGCCCACCTTGAGGTCCTTTTACATTGCCCATAAGGTCTAAATAGACTTCACCGTAATTGTTTATATTGTCTTCCTGCACAGTGCTGTGCCACCTTGAGATAACAAAGCAAGCTCTAAATAAGCTGCCTTTTGTACGGGAGGCAGTTATCACAGCAGTCTGCCCAGGTTAATTCAGCTGTAATACTTGTGGGTGTGCTCAGGCTGGCTCAGGTGTCGTGGCGCAGCACAGTGCTATTCAGCCTAGGCATACTTTCATAAGAGAATCAGAGCTGTTGGCTCTGAAGGCATTTACTGACCTGCATTGGTAAAGCCCACGGAGTTTTCGGCCAAGAACTGCACTTTGGAAAAATAAAATCAAATCGCACTGCTGTTGGCACACTTGTTTGTTTGTTCAGCGGAAAAGCCAGCAATGGAGTGGACTTGAATGTGAAACCTAGCCTTTGCCTCTCGCTAGTCCACTGCATCTGCATTTTAGGTGGATTTTTAAGCACAACACAGACATGAGTTGCTGCCCTTTAGGCTGTGTCTGTGCCCTAAGTAGCCATAGCGTTGGTTTCTTGTGCCAGGAGCTTGGTACAGGACCCAAAATCTCTTTAAGATAAGGTTTGAGGAATGTCCACTTCTTACTTGGTGCTTGCACGTTAATTATCTGGCCTCTGACTTTTTCCTAAGGTTGAAAGCTGAGGCAGTGCCTTAAACAGCGTGTCTGGGAGCGAGGAGAGCCTCTTCCAGGTGGAAAGGTCTGCTTCTCTGTGTTAGCCTACCACTACGAGTAGCTTCCTAATCCTCTCTTATTTGGCTTTGCTTGTTAACCCCAAGCAATCCTCTCAGGGACAGAGAAAGCAGCTGTCTTTGGTAGCAAACACAGCACGACAAAACAAACACTTCTCGACGCTTCCCTTAGATATGTTACCGTAATATCATCCTTGTGGGAGGAATTAGAAACACAGAGAATATAATTTGCCATGTCTTAATCTGACTTAGTGAGAGAGCAAAACAAATTAAATTATAGGGAACTAGATTCCTGTGACATGTACAGGAAGGAATAGCTTCTGTGTCTAAAACCTAAACCCTTCGTTTCTGAGCCAGCTGGGAAACAAATGTGCGTAGAGTAACTCAGGTGAGTAAGGGGGCAGTGTAAACTGGTGAATTGGGAGTAACTTACTTACCAAAAGTAGAGCAGGAGAAGCTGCACATAGCAAAAATCAGCAGGAGCCAGTGAAAAACAAAGGAGATCTTTGTTAGAGCTGGTATGCTGGCCTGATGTCACCTGTTAGGGTTGAATATGGCCATGCTAGGGAGTGTGAGCTCCTCCTTCCCTTTGTGACCCTTTGGTAGGGGTAATTAGCGGCTCTGCAGCAGCTCAGTCTGAAGCTTCCCCGGTTTTGTTCATCGCAGCCTGTGCATTAAGGTGTCACAGGACTTTTCTCGTTGGTTTGGTTGTTTCTTGTCCCTGATTGATCACTGGAACAACCTTCACAAACGTATTCCAAAACAGCAGTTGTGTATATTTGAGAAAATATTATCTGAGAATCAGTGTTTTGAGCGGATAGCTGCTCTCCTTTAGAAGCTGAGTAGAATCTGTGAGTCTAGTCTCTGTGTTCTCTGCTGAAAAGTTTAAAGTTTGGGTTTGAAAAGTTGACGTCCCATTCCCTGAAGACTTGTAAGTGGTTCTGTTAAACCTTCTCTTTGTGTCTGACGGTTTAGATGGGACCTTCTGGTTGAAAAATGGTCGGGATGTCTGACCCACAACACTGATGGTGACCCAGGTGGGACGTGTGGCAATCCAGATAAGGACCCCACAGCACTACATCATGGCTACAGCCACTCCATAAGAGTGTGGGGGTATGCTGTGTGTTGTTAAAAGGGAAAGATTGTTCACGGTATTTGCTGTCTCTACCTTTCCAACTTCAATATTTAGAATAATCAAAGATCACTTCATCGAGTGCTTAACATTTAACCTAGGACTGAGTTTTTATTACCACCAACGGGCCAGCTTCACAGCCTTCCTCTGATTTCCCTTGTGATGCCAGAGACAAACACTATGGAAGTTGCTTTGGTCTTCCCAGATGGGGATCCTTACTGTCCTGGGATATGCCTATGGGAAAATAATGCCATTGTGCCATACATCTTCAGAGAGCCGTAGAATGTCTTAGATTGGAAGGGACCTCAGAGATCATCCAGTTCCGCTCCCCCTGTCACAGGCAAGGACACCTCTCACCAGACCCGGTTACTCACAGCCCCATCCAACCTGGCCTAGAACACTGCCAGGGATGGAGCAGCCACAGCCTCTGCAGGGCAGCCTCAGTACCATCACAGTGAGTGGACTTGAATGTGAAGTTAGGAGATGCAAAGAAGACTTGGAGAGCTGCAGAGGCCCATGCTGTTGCCTCCTTTGCCAAATACATGTCACACAGGAGAGTTCCCGGCCCTGTGAGTGTACTGGAGTGGCTGGATTGTTGAATACGTAGCAGTAGCGATTCATCTGAATGAGTGGCTTTTGCCTTCAAGCCCCTGAAGCAGTTGGGAAGGTGTCTTAGTTGTGTTCAGAGGAGGACATAATGAGCTGACCTAAAAAGTCAGAGTAAGCGTAGGTCTGAATGTTCAACACTACATCGACCGCCAAGGCAGGTGAATGCAACCGCTTCTTTTATAGCTCTCAAATCCACTATGGCCCTTCTGTGCAGAGAAGCCAGCCAGGCTCCTGCAGTAATAGACAGAGAAGCTGTGTCCATCTTTTCCTTAGCAGCTGGCTGGGTTAACTTTGTCCTGAGCAGATGCAAATCTCCCTTTGGCCAGCAAGACTTAACCTTTTGCTCTTTTACTGGTCCCGCAACTTACAGCCATGTTCCTTGGAATGGTTTCCAGGTCCAAGAGTTCTAGGCTTCGATGACAAAGCTGTTGGAGTTGTTGTGTGATGTGGGGATAGCTGGTGGTCCAGCAGGGCAGTTTGGAGACAGCTTTTTTGAGTTCTGGGTTGGTTTTTTTTAACCTGTGTCACAGCAGCAGGCTTTCTTCAGAGATTGTTCACACCTGTTGGGAGAGCTTCACAGGCAGCTTGGTTTTTTCCCAGCTGGAACCCTTGTGCAGCACAGTTAGACCGATGAGGACTAGTTTTCTTCCTTTTTCTGCACAGCGACTTGGGGTATAATCACTGCTTTTATCACTGACAGTTCCTCTACTTCTTCACCCTTTGCCCAGGCTATCTTCATGGTAAGTTTTCTCGAATAGCTGTAAAAGATTGTAAAGGTAGGAAAGCAGAGAAATGTCCATTTTTCATTTTGATAATATCACTACTTTATCAGTGTCACTGCCTGAACACTGCTGGCAGTTTCAGAAGTTAATAGAATAAGAAGTTGTTTGGAACTGTTTCAAGAAAAGACACAACGTGCCTTTAATCCGCTGAGAGAAGAAAAGGGAAGGGTGCTATGTGTGTGATCCCCAACTCTGCTGACCCAGCTTGGGAAGCCAGGAGTCACGGAGAAAGCAGAGCAGAAATACTGTTCTTCTGTAGGACTCCTGGTGACTTCTTCACCTGAGTGTCTCCTGGACTTCTGTTTTCTGCAGTAGTGATTAGACAGCGCTCTGGATTATTACCTTGTGTGTGAGAGAGACAGGGAAATATTGTTTCCTTCCCCTTTGTTGTATTTGTATAGTGCATTGGAGTGCAAGCCAGGGGTCAGCCTGCTGTCACAGGCACTTGTGACCCAACAGAATGATAGTTTCAGCCTGAAAGAGAGCCTGGTCTTGTAGGAACCGGTTGTTGGCAGTTTCTCAGGAAAATGAAGGTAAAAATGGTTGAAGTTGTGCTCCTGTAGAGCTGTTGTCCCTTAGAGGAATGGGGAAGCGGGGGAAAAGATGGGAAACATGCACCTTGAGATGACTGAATATGTTCTGGATCTTGCTGTGTGTTTTGACAGTGCTGCTGAAGCCTCCTAAGGAGCTTCCCTCAAGTATTGAAGCTCTGCTGGGCATGGTCTGTCCCTGTACAAACCCTGGTGGGGTGTCTCTGCGTCTCAATTCCAAAATTTGACCCTGCCTTTGAAGAGGGACAGGAAACCAGATGTGTGGTGTGGCCTTTTGCATTAAATAAATATCATTCAATATCATTATGGTTTTGGTCACGGCTTCTGTGTTGTTTGTCAGGTATTTTCTGTTCTCCTCTGGAAATGTCTCACTGTTACAAGGGAGGAAGGAAGGAAGGAAAAGGAGGTGTTGCCTAAGATGATCTGCACCCACTTTGGTTTAGGCTCGATAGCCCATTTTGAGCCTAACCAGCTCACTGGCCCTCTGTGGTTTTCCAGTGCTTTCCTGGCACCTGCAGGGACTGCTCTGTTCTTTGGATTGCACCGTGGACTCTAAAGCATCTCAGCCCTGAATATGGAGTCAGTAGCTGCTGTGTTTTGGTACTGTTTGCCCATCTTTACCTTCTTCTGTATGTTAATGACTATATCCTGTTTTATAGGGGCTGGGAGACGGTGTGGCTTGGAGAAGGTGGTTCGGACTTAAATAGGAGTTGCTGGGAGGAGGCTGGAATTGCAGAATCATCGGAGTTGAAAGGGACCTCAAGAGATGCTCAGATCTTACGCCCCCACCAAAGCAGGGCTGCCCCACAGTGCTGCTGCCAGACTGGGTTAGAGTGTCTTCAGAGTAGTTGTGTTCAGGTGGGCTGAGAGTCATGCACAGAGCAAGAGCAAGTGTGGGTAGATAGTGGCAGCAAGGGAGATTTATTTTCATGGCCTATTGCTTTGGGGTGTTGAGAACTGTTTTTTATGTAAGCCTGTTCTAAGCTTGTTTATAGTAATTAACAATTAGCTATTAGTTTAAATAGTTGGTTTGGGGTTGTCTTCATACAGGTACCGTACTGGTAAAGTAAAGATGGAAACATTTGCACAAGAATAAAAGTTAAGGAAGCAGATAATTGACTGATTTATCAGCCTTAGCAGACAATTCTTTCTGATACATCATGGTAGCTATGGTAAATTTACTCCGGGTTGCTTAAGGGCATGATCCTATATGGTGTGCGCTGCACACGAGAGCAACTCCTTGAAATGAATGGGTGAAGGAGCAGGTAATCAGCCAGCGTGGGCTTGGTGCCCCCATTACCCTTTTGGTCAATGGTTTGTCCCTTAGGAAAGTTTGGAATTGCCCAGCGTAGCTCAGACCATAGGTGATTTATGGCTTTTTCTTGGAGCTTTTAGATCAGGTTTAGTGTTTCAGGTCATGGAAGAACTTCTTGTAAACTTAGCACCACTCCCAGACCATAATGCTGAATCGTAATTGTGAGCAAGGAGCTGTTTGTTGTCATTGGGAATTGTTATTCAACATGGTGTGGTGTTTGAACCCTTTTCTCACCTTAGTCAGTCCCTTTGGCCATCTGGATTATGTTGGCAACTTCTCATCGGCTTCTTTTCCAACTGTAAGATGATGGAGAGTCACGGTGCTGCAGTGACCCTGTTGGTTTTAAATGACCAGCGCGCTAAACGACTTGTGTGTATTGAGGGCAGTAATCTATAGCATGACAGGATCACCGGTCCTGGCTGCTGTAAGCTTGGAGGATTCTTGTACCTCCTTTGTACTGGTGGGGTTGCGACTGCACTGAGGTTTGCAGTGCATTTCAGGCCATGATATGCGTTTTGTCGCAGTAAAGAGATGAGACAGCTATCACTGCAGCCAGTTCTGGGGAGGTGGCAGGTCAGGTGCAGTCCTTAATTGAGATGAGTCGTTGGCTGATGAAGGCACTGAGTAAGAGCAGCTATCCTACAGACGTAGCTCAAAACCAGAGAGCGTAGGTACGCAAAACAGAGTGCACCGCCAGTTCTGCTTGTTGCCAATTGCCAAGCTAAGTGCGGATTAGAAGACAAAGCTTTTCTGCTTTTGTTTTGGCACCTAGGTCATACAAAATGTGCTTTATGAAACTACTGTTGATGTTTAATGCTTTACAGCAGTGCTTTCTTTTCTCGGGGAGTGCTCACTACATAAAAGTGTAGGGGGCTGAGGGGGCTCCTTCCAGTTTTCTTCCAGTGTTTGCTAAAACCTTATGGCTACCACTGACTTCCAAGATGCCATCCAGTCAGCAGATAGATCATCTAAACTGTGTGTTATGCTTAGTCTTGGAGATTGATCATCACTGCTCCAAAAGTCATTGTAGGATATGTGGAAAGAAGTTTCGCTTGTCTTCCTCGAGTTGTTCAAGGCAGAGACTTACACCTCTGAAAATCATAAATCTCCTTTATTTCTGAGCCTTCGATTCCAGCTCATAGGCCAAGTGTTTGTCTGGTTCCGTGATCATTCACGTGTGCCCACCTCCTTTCATCAAATTTGTTGCCTTTGAAGGAATGAAGGTTGCAAAGAACCAGGGTGGTTATCGTGCTGTTTTCTTTTAGATATCTTAATAACATGGCACGATTGTCCGTTTCCTAAGCAGAATTGTCCGAGTGAATGAGTCTTGCCTTCCATAACAACTGTAACAGAACCACATGATGATACTGAGAGTGCTGACTTCCTTGCTTGAGCTCAGATAGCAGTTGTCTGGTCTGACTGGTTTTCCTTCCATCTCTTTTTTCTTCCATAGCTCAAGCAGAGATCTTGTCAGAAAAAAACATTAAAAACTCTCCATGTTGACGTCTTCCACCTTAACGATCCAACAGAAGACTGTGACTTGGAGTCAGACTGCTGCAGAGCAAGTAGCTGTTTGGAAATGAGTAACTGAGCCTCTGGTTTGCAGATAGGCTGTGGTTAAGATAAGGCAGTTTTGTGTTTCTGCTTAGAATTTCCGAATAGAGGCACCAGTTCTGTGTTGCGTGAACAACATCTTGGAGAGAATTTTGTTGACGTCCCAAAGAAATGGAGGATTTTCCCGTTCATGAAGCTTCCTGGTATTGAGGGATGGCTTTTAAAATATCACGGATTCTCGTGTTGTCCATTTGGCATCCGTGTGGTTGTCTCCCACAATAATATGATCCAGGATGGCAACTTGAGTTTCCTCACTCCCAGATCTTCTTCAAATTGTCTGCTCGAATTGTTTGAGGTTTCATTGCTGATGAAAACTATTTCCATATCTCACTTCCTTTCTGAAATACGCTGTGATGATGGGTCTTGACTCCAAGGGTAATACAAGACTTGAAATCAACGTTTAACTCTTCTTGTTTTGGACGTACCGGTATCCCTGTTACCTGTTGTTATTTGATGCTGAGCGCAACATCCTATTGCCGTAGGCATGTATCTAGAGCAAAGTAAATGAACAAGCAAAGTGAATTTTGGCTACCTATGAATAATTTTGAAGAGTTTTTAAGCTTCGTCGTGACTAGGGTTAGAATTTATAATCACTGTATTGAATTTAACATGTAAGGGAGCCCGCAGGGGTGAGTGTGCGCTGATTTATATTACCCACCACTGCTCCAGGTGCAGGGAACCCCCCAGGTAGACTCCCACATAGGCCACTTGAACCATCAAAGATTGTTAGAGTTGGTACCCATTTCAGATAGAGCTGTGGGAAGGACAGTTGATCTCCTGCATATTTAGTTTGTCTTTAAATTTACAATACTCTATCAGAGTTGATCTGGTATCGTAGCTGGTTCTCAACAACCCAGGAAAGCCTGAAATTCTTGATAAGAGACTTGAATCTGGCTTGAAAGTTGCTGCCTGAAACAGTGTTGGGTTTTATATCAAATGATTTATAACACTTTGTGTTTTCTCCAGGCGAAGGAGGTGTCTTCCTTTGTTAATGTACAGACTTCAGGCTTTCAGCTGGCCATATTCCTGTCTGACGTCTGTCTTGTGGTGTACGAGAGGTGCGCCCAAACTCGACTCTAGGTTATTAGAGGATGTTCACAAGGGCCTGTGGATGAAACTTTCAATAATGCTGGCTGTGGTGTTTTGCTCAGTCTCCATGTGTCGCAAGAAGAACAACAGTACCATGAAATGTGTTTTGTAAGGAACATGATTTTTCTGTTGTTGTACTGACACGTTACGGGCTTTATGAGCCTGGCTTGGGGCTACTGGTGAGCCTTGGCAGCATCAGCTGACTTCAGGAATACTGGTTTCTTCTGAAAACCTCAGTCGTAAAAATCAGCTGTCTGTGTCTACCTTCTGTCCAGTGTTCTAGGCCTAGGTCAAGTCAGCTGATGAAAGCTTTCTGTGTAGGAAGCTCTTTGTGGGGTATTGCTTGATAAATAGCCTTCAATAACTTCCCCTCCTTAATGCTGTGTGTCCGTTTGATGTGCACAACCTCACGTGCTAGCCAGAACACAGTAATCCTGCGTTGCAGAGAGGCAAATATTATAGAGGTTAGTGCACACAGTGACTTGATACGTGTGTACATACAGATGGGCTGTAAGACATGATGCTCTGCCCACCTCGTTTCACTCGGCCGATGACTGCCACCCTGATACTGTAATTTGGTGTGATGGTATCATTTGGTTAAGGTAGTACATTTGGGTCTTTAGGGCTTCTCCCAGGAGGACGCTGCCAACCGATTCTAGGGGAGAGGTTTTGTCAGTATTACGAGTCTATGCTGGCCAACCCAGCTGCAGACATCGATTTTAAAGCAGTCTGCATGCTATTGGCTGCTGTGGCCACCCTGGCTACGAGGGTCAGATCTTCCCTGAGAGATGTATGGTTGAGGTTTGGGATGGGAGGGTCCTCATTTTTCATTGACAAGATGGGGTGTGTTTGCACCCTAAAAGACTTCAGGAGATAAGTGGCTTGGATTGTTGATCCCTGCTTCCCTCTTCCTGCCACCTTTGCATCAGTTTTGTTCTGATTTCTTGGAAGAGTGAGTAATTTTCTGCCAGATGAGTGTGTTGAGATGGACTCACCAAGGGGTGATCTGGCTCGACACATGCCTTCTGGGGCTTGCGACTGAGAAGGCCGGTCTCCCGTCTTCCACAAAATTCATCTCCTTTGAGGGAAAGAAATAAAAGGCAGGTTTATGTTGTCCTTGATCAGCTTTTTCAGTAAGCCATCCTTCTTCCCTGGGGAAGACCATCACACACCCTCTGAGAGGAAACTGAGCTGCTGTACGTGCATCTTGACCTGTGGTGGTCTAGCAGAGGGCAAACCTGAACGCGTTTATGGTTGGTTGTGCTTATGGGCCAAGCATCCTGAAGAGTTCCTGTTACTGCAAGGTAATTAGATTTCTCTAATCTTGTTCACCTTGGAGCCTTCATTTTAAAAAGCAGTTCTAGAGAAATTGGAAGGTGAATATTCTGGGGTTTTCATGTCAGTGTACGTTTTTAAAGTCACTTCAGGTTAGGGATAAAAGTAGAGGCTGTAGTTCTTGTCTTTAAAAGCTGTGCCTTTCTTTTTCCCTCTCCTTCTTCACTCCAGTTAGGAAAATCATTATTTTAGAAGATGTGGAGATGAAATACAGGGCTTCCTTTCCTTCTAATTGTGTGTTTTCACACATCTTAAGCGCAGGGGAGAAGAACAGAACACAAGAGCTGTGGCTTTCTGGCAGTTCTTCCTTGCAGCTGTGCTGCTCTCTCTAGGTCAGCTTGCCGAAGAGAAATTTGGTTCAAGCACCAGCAACACTGCTAAACCATTTTGTGACGAGGTCAAGAGTTGAATAATCATCCCGTTGATAAGTTAGCCAGCCAGAATTCCATTCAAAGATGACAGCGACTTCCTGTGCTGCTCACCTATTATAAGGTCACAGAAATCATGAGGGGGGAACGGGGGTCCGAGGGCACGCTGACACATGACTGCTTATGGAACTGTGACTTCTACGCTTTATTTGCTGCTGTTGGTACAACAGAAGATGCTAAAGCAGGCCTCTGTCTTTATTGAAATAATGATTTTCTTGCAAGCATCCCTATGGGAAGATGAACACAGCTGCTGCTCTGGGTGGGTAGTCTAATCAGATGTGGCTAGGAATGCAGCTGGTGGGCTATCATTGCCCAGTGAGCCCAGCTGCTCCCGGTCAGTCCCTCAGCCGCTCACCCTTCCACCTGGTCCGGTGGCTGTGGGAAGCCACGAAGGTCGGTCAGCCCGATGGAATGACGTTCCTCTGTTTCATTTGAAATACTTGACAACCAGCCGAAATGCTAACAGCGTAGTTACTGGTAGCTAGACTGAGCGATGGTACAGGACACCACAGACAGCCTTCCCAGGGAGGGCTGCCACTCTCAGGCCTGTGCATGCTGCAGTCTGTAGTCATCAGCAAGGTCTGTGTGAAGCTGACACCTAGAGACAGCATCAATCAGGAAGCGATGTGATATGAGCAAGCGCTCTCATTGTTGTTTTTACTGTTGCTGAAACGATGAGCGTACACACACACACACAGTTCACCTACTGTGCTCTGCTCCTCACTCCTTCGTTCTTTCAGTGAGGGCAGGATTTGCTGGGGAGGGGTTGTCTTAGCACAGGCCAACGTAAGCAGACACATGGATGTAGGCAGTAGGATGCAGGCTAGCTCTGCTTCAGAAGGTTTGTAGGGGTGTCAGCTGCAGGCTGTGTCCCAGACGATGTGCTGCCCTGCGCTTGGGGTGTCAGTTCGGGTGCAGTGCCAGGCAGAGGCTTTTTTTGGCTTCACTTGCATCCAGGATGAGTGGCTGGATCTCTCACCTGAGTGCACCCAGCTGTGGGAAGGGAAGTTGTAGATAGGTGGGGATCAGGCTCTTCTCCCAGGCAACTGGTGAAAGGGTGGGAAGGCAGGGCCTGAAGCAGCACCTGAGGAGGGTTGGATGTTAGGAAGCCCTTCCTAACAGAAAACGTGGTTAGACATGGCAATGGACCTCCCAGCGCTGTGGTGGAGTCGCCAGCCCTGGAGGTGTTTAAGCAAAGACTGGCTGTGGCACTTCATGCTGTGGTCTAGCTGATACAGTGATGTTAGGTCACAGGCTGGGCTGGATGATCTTAGAGGTCTTTTTCAGCCTCAATAATTCTGTGCTTCTGTGATTAAAACTTTAACGTTAACGAAGGAAAAAGAGCCTGAAAATGAGTTTTGTGTGCATCGTATTTCTTTCCCAAATGGCTGGAGAGTTGAGAGCTTTGACACCCGTTCATGTGCTAGCCATGCCAGCCTTCTGAGAATGAATTGCATATTATCAGTGCTAACTGTGCTTGATTTTAGATAGGGGTCACTGCAGGACTGGGCTGAGATTTAAAGTTGCAGGGAGAAACTATTTTGAGGAGCTACACACCTGATCTGCTTGTAAAAGGGTGCTTGGACAAAGAACAAGACTCTGGTAGCTTCTGGGCCTTTGAATTCCTTGCTTTGTATCACAGAGCTGATGATACTTTGCAGGAAGTGCAGACCGTACTGCTGATGCAGTACTGACAGCCTGTTCATACCTGTCGCTCACCGTTGCAGTTTTGGCTGTGGTGCTGAACGGAAGGTGAGATGCATGTCACGGTTTTCTCTTCAAGCAAAGACTTAACTCATTTTCAGAAGGCTTTTCCTTGGTCGCTCAATCCGTGTTGATGCCAAGCCCACAGCATTGTAGGAGTAGCTTAGGTGCTATTCAGGAGGGTCATGCCGAGGCCAGGCATGCTTCATGCCAGAAGTTGTTTTACACAGGTTTGGGAGTAATGCTGTTGTTCTTGGTTCCACACAGATGGTACAAGACAGGAAGAAGTGGAAGGTGAACTCAGTGAGGAAGAACGCTGGTTTGGAACTTCTTCAGAAACTCCCTCAGAAGCATCGTATGGAGAAGTCCAGGAGAACTTTAAGTTGTCTCTTGAGGACAGAATCCAAGAACAGTCCACTTCCCCGGATACTTCTTTGGGAAGTGCAACTCCTAGCAGCAACACAGCGGAGCTGGGATCCATTGAAAATGAGTTACTGAAAGACACGTTACAGAGCAAAGAGCACCTTTCTCCTGATGTGTCTTCTCTGTGTGAAGAAGACCCTCCTGGTCCAAATAAGCCACTGAGTAGTAACCTGCGGCGGCTACTGGAAGCTGGCTCCCTCAAGCTGGATGCTGCTGTTACAGTCAATGGCAGAGTCGAATCTCCTGTAAATCTTGGCTCAAACCTCTCCTTCTCTCCACCTGCTCATCATGCCCAGCAGCTAAGTGTTCTTGCCAGAAAGCTTGCTGAGAAACAGGAACAAAGTGACCAGTACAATGCAGGTAGCCACTTTATATGGAACCAAGGTAAGTGGTTGCCAAACTCAACCACCACCTGTGGTTTATCCCCTGATTCAGCTATCCTGAAGCTGAAAGCTGCAGCAAATGCTGTTCTGCAAGACAAATCTCTTTCAAGGACTGAAGACACTATAAGGTTTGAGTCCTTTTCATCACCGTTTAGTTCTCAGTCAGCCAGCTCCACGTTAGCAGCTTTATCTAAGAAAGTGAGTGAGAGAAGCATGACTCCTGGGCAAGAACACCCACCTCCAGCTAGTTCTTTCCTTTCTCTGGCTTCCATGACCTCTTCAGCTGCCCTTCTCAAGGAGGTTGCTGCGAGGGCTGCAGGCACCCTCTTGGCTGAGAAGAAGAAATCACTGGTTGCTGAGGATCCCCTACAGCTTTCAGAGATGAAGCAAGAGAAAGCAACTCCACCACAGTCTTTGGAATTACTGTTGTTGCCAGCTCCTAAGGGAAGAGCATCTAAGCCCACTAGTACAGGTATGAGCGCTGAACGGAATGTATTTGTTTTGCTGTTGGCTTGTTTAACATCTCTTCACTGGCTCTGCGTTTGGTTTGATTCTGTAAGTTAGGAGAATAAGAACTGGGTACTTCAGGTAAAGAGGAGAACAGCTTTGAAAAGCAGCTCTTGAAGACCAAACTGTCACAAATCTTTCTGTATCAGAAAGAAGAGTATGCTGTTCAGTGCTTTTATTTATTTGCTTATTCCATACAATGGTATTTCTCTCTCTTACCAACCTCAGAATAAGCAGCACTGTTAGGGAGCTCACGGTATCAGTGAACAAAAAACCTAGTGCCTTTGAAATACTGACCGAGGGAGAGTTCTCCCCCCTGCTTTCTGTCTCACAAGTAGACTTTTTGTATAATCACTTAAATCCCATCCTCATGTACCACGGTAGAGTGTTACTAAAGGACTGTGCAGCAGTGTGGTATTCTACCACCCTTTTCTGGTTTTCTTTGGAAAGGACAGTAAACTGCATTTCTGTGATGTGCTTCACAAGAAGCATTGTGTACTTCTGACTTCACTGCAGGCTGTTAGCAGTCAAGGAATCAGGCTCGCAGGACATAAGGAGAAGCACTCTCAGTAACAAAAGCTTCCAAGAACTTGCAAGCCACGTTAAGAAATTTAAACTACCTTAGAAATAAGGGGAAAGAAGGTTTCTTTCATATCTTTCTATTAAAAGTTCATTTATGGTAGAGCATGCAGTTTCAGGTGTCCCCGGAGCTCTCCCAGGCGCAGTGTTCTGCTGCAGAGAGGAGGGAAGCATGCTCAGTTCCCTTCACAAGATGTACAGAGTGCTTTGGTGTTTGAGCTCTACCAGGCTGAGTTTCATTGGGAACAGTAGCTTGACTGTACAGATGTGGAGACCTGAGGCCTGGCACAGATGTAGTGTAGTTGTGCTGCTGCTTCTCAGACCTAACCTTTTTGTTTAGGAATGATGTGAAGCCTCTCCTGCCCCTCCGCAGCCCTTGTTAAGAACTCCTGGGGCAGAGCTATTGGGTGGATACCAGTGCTCATTCCATACTCGGAAGAGAGTGGGGAGGGACGCAGTGGAGTGCCAGGTTTTTTGCTCTGAGCTACGTGCGTTTTGCCAAGGCAGTTAAAGTGGCAAACTATTCTTGGCGTGGGTCTGGACTAAGGTTTTGAGTAGTTTAAGTCCTTTTTGGAGTAGCACAAGCTAAGCCAAGAACAGGTCCTTTGGAGCAGGAAGGTGAGTACATGTGCTGGCTACACCAGCGTGACAGCGGGCTTTCATTTAACGGCTACTGTCCCTGTGAAGACTTGCCTTCACTTAAGGCAGCAGTGCATAGAAAAGGAGTGAGGTTAACATGTAGTTGAAGCTATTAGTTTATTTCCTTCTGGAGAAAGCGCTCTTCACATCCAGAGTTTTTACTGGGGAGAAGTAAATGGCTCTAATAAAACTCCGGTGCCGCGAGAGTTGTGTGTGCAGCTCATAGGAAGGGAGTCTCTGTAGCAGTGCAGAAGTGTGCAGATGCTGCTGGCGCTTCGGTTTTGGTGCAGCACATTCCTAGCAACTGCTCCCTTTGCTGAGGTCCACAGCATACTCTGCTGCTAAACGATAACAATGGGGGCTGAATGCCTCAGGTCCTTGGTAACCAAGGAACAGCTATTCATTTTTTTTATAACACATGGGACTAGTATCCCAAGAGGAAGGCTGTTTCCTTTCAGTTACACGCGCTGGGCTACTGCCAGTTGCCAGTCCAGCAGACTTTATACTGTAATGTTCGTGATGAAAGTTCTTGGAGTCCATTTCTCTGAGAACCAGAAGCAGGCTGTCGGTTAGCGTATGGGAATGTCAGTTATGGAAAGCCAGACTCCTCCATTCCTTCAGCCATGGAGAAACGCAGCTCACCAAAGGAGGTCAGTGCTTAGTGACCTTTGATTGAAGACTTCAGTTCTCTCAAAGTTGACCAGGGCAGCCGAGTGTGTGTATTTGCCATTAAAATAGATGTCACGTGTTCCTGATTCCTCTTGCACCTATGACCTTAGGGCACTAAATTATCCTTTTGTCTCTCCCTGATTACTCCTTGAGACTTTTTTTTTGTCTTGTTCCCAGAGAGAGAGAGAGAGAGACAACTTTTCCAAGTAGCTTGAGAGGGTTTTTTTTTCCCCTCTCATACCCTGAACTTTTGAGACACTGGTGAGTTGGCTTTGTTGTTACTGATCTGATCCACTTACCCACCAGCAGCACAGTTCTTTTTCTTCGGCTGAGATTCGTGTAGTTGAGCTGTGGAAGGCACTGACATCATTCCAGTGTGCCATTAATGCTGTTCACAGAATCACAGTGTTAGGGACTGGAAGGGACTCAAAAGATCATCCAGTCCAATCCCCCTGCCACAGCAGGACCACCTAGATCCAGTTGCACAGGAACAGTCCAGGCAGGTTTGAAACATCTCCAGAGGAGATTCCACAACCTCCCTGGGCAGCCCCTTCAAGTGCTCTGGCACCCTCACTGGGAAGAAGTTTCTTCTCATCTTTATGTGGAACCTCCTCTGTTCCAGCTGACACCCGTTGCCCCTTGTCCTGTCATTGGGTGCCACTGAGCAGAGCCTGGCTCCTTCCTCCTGACACCAGCCCTTCCCATATTGATCAACATCAATGAGGTCACCCCTTAGTCTTCTTTCTTCCAAGCTTAACAGACCTAACTCCTTCATTCTTTCCTCATCAGGGAGATGCTTCCCTTCCTTCTTCATCTTCATGGCTCTGCTGGACTCTCTCAAGCAGTTCTGTGTCCTTCTGGAACTGAGTGGCCCGGAATTGGACACGATACTCCAGATGTGGTCTTACTAGTGCAGCGTAGAGGGGAAGGAGAACCTCTCTCCATCTGCTAACCGCTTCCCCCCAGGTCCCTTTCTCCTCTGCTCCTTTCCAGCAGGCCATTCCCTACCCTGTCCTGGTCCCTGGGGTTGTTGTTACCCAGATGCCAGACTCTACACTCTCCTTGTTCATTCAGTTCCTCACGGCCCAGCTCTGCAGCCTGTCGGTGGGGTCTCACGTGCACGTTCAGTCCCGTTCTCTGTGTATTTTTTAAAGTGTTACACTGCTGTTGCTCCGTCTTGTTTGCAGATCTGATTTTAACACGGTGGAGAAGAGGTAGTAGCGTGTTACACAGTTCTGTGCTGGCTCCTTTGTAATGCTGAGTGCATCCTGGAGCAAAGACACGATAGGAGGAGAAGCGGCTATAGGTAAAAATGCTGCCAGTATGCTTTTCCATGGCTTTCTATTTCCCCTGCCTTTCAGAGGAAGGGAGTCAGGGTGTTTCAAACTGAAACACAAGCAGTGGTAGCGTTGGCTGGGACCGGGGAGAGCGGTGAGATGATACCACTGAATGCCATGGGGTGTTTCGTGAAGAGAAGTTGGGTAGTTGCAGAAGCACAGGTTTTGACAGCGTGTCCTTATGTGGCCTCACGCACCGGGTGAAACCACAGAGGGTTTGTTTCCCACCTACCAGCAAGGATTTCGGGATGAGGCACATCTTTCGGAAGGTTTTTTTTATCGAGGGAGTTTGATGTGTGCTGTACCTGTTATTCCAGTAGGAAATGACAGATAATAATGAGATTAAATGTTGGGAGAGGACTTCTAAATAGCAGGATGCGGATGCACATTTCTCAGCTCTGGGTATTTGAAAGCAGTCCGTTACGGGAAGGGCAAAGGCTTTCAGTTCCATGGTAGTAGGGGCTTTCTTCATGCTTAGCAGAGGAAATCGTGGCGAGGGGACGGACGCCTGTGTTGTGTTAAGTCATCAGACAAGGATTTCTCTTTCCTTCAACCTTGAGATGGTCCCACAGTTAGACTTAGGATAAACACCACCAAATCCTTCCCTAATCTGAGCTGAATTGGGCACTAAAGCAGAGGGCAAGCATTTAGGGAGACAGTAGGTTTAAAGCCCTGGCAACTAGAGGAGCAGAAGGAAACACAGAGACCCCTGATATCTGAAGGTGCAGGAGCATCTGCTCAAACCATAACTGAACAATTTCAGCAGCAGGGGTTCTGAAATAATTAACTTCTGGAGTAGAAAATATCTGCTATGCAATACCAGCGTGCTTTCCAGTTCAGCTGTGGGTTGTTCTATGGTTTATATCCCGTCCCCTGCTGGCTAAGCATCAGATACGGGAAGGGATCCCTTTTTAACAGTAGAGCACGTTCTCCAGCCGCTACTGCGACCGGCTTTGACAGGAACTGAAGCTGCAAAGTGATGGTTATGAGAGACATCCATCTCAGCTCCCTTAAATTCTAAGGACCAGGTGAGATGGAGTAGCATCCCCTAATGATTAGCCAAAGGATGTTTGGGAACACGAACCTTAACAAATTATAGTGACCTTTCTTAGAGGGGGAGTAACTGGATTGAGGGGCTAAGGGACACGCGGGGGGAGGAACTGAAGTTTCTGGTACATGTTGTTGTTTCACTGATGTGTCTCTTTGCAGATGAAATTCTAGCATTGAAAAATGGTATCTTGAGTATGTTTGCAAGGGGAAAGTACTCGACAAGTGGCTGTAAAGGATCCTCTCTTTTTCTTCCCCCTTCTGCTAAGCCTCAGAAGAAGAAGGAGGAAAACCTTTCCAGTGTCCAATCTGTGGTTTGGTTATCAAGAGGAAGAGTTACTGGAAACGGCACATGGTGATTCACACAGGTTTGAAAAGTCATCAGTGTCCGCTCTGTCCGTTTCGCTGTGCCCGCAAGGACAATCTCAAATCACACATGAAGGTAAGGGAGGTGTGTAATTACTCACGGTGAAAGCACTTGAGTCGTCCATCAAAAAAAGAAACCGTAACAAACCTGTTCTGTTTGCCTTTGCAAGAGCAAAACCTCACGCTACCGGTGATGCCTTTCTTTAAATGATCAGATAAAAGAAGACTTCCTTTGTGTTTTATGCCATGTGGACACTGTCTGGTGTTACGTCAGCACGGCGCAGCGCCGGCTGCCTGTGGCTGATGCAGTTCTGCGCCTGGAACCACCAGAAGAAGGTGTGTTAGCTGAGGTGTGACAGCGCGCACATGCCGCAGCGCTGCTAGCTCGTGTCTCTGCAGGCTGTGGCAGAGCACTAAGTGCACACGCCAACGTGGTGAGCGCTGGCAGGGGACCTCTGCAGCGCTTCGGACAGACAGGCCTGCAGTTTTGAACTGCAGGTGCTTCGGCGGTGAAGCACCCAAACGAAAATCAGGGGCAGAGTGCTCTGCAGTGTTTTGTTTTGAGGTGTTTCCGTTAAGTCTCAAGCATGCTTTTAACTCCACCACAGTTTTAGCCTCCAACTGACAGTGGCCTTGTGAAGGAAGTCCCACCTGTGTCCAGATAGTAAATTACACACATGTAAAGGATCTGCCTGCTTCGCTTAAGTACTCTGTGGTTACAGCATGCAAAGTCTTGGTCTTGCGAGCTGTAGAACGTGCTCGGTGAAGTGAAAACAGCGACTGTTCCACAAACGAAGACACTGAAGTGCAAAAAGTTTCCCTTGTTACTACAGTTGAGTTTTGTAATAGCAGCGATACGTTTTTAGACAGATGGGAGAGCAGCAGACTGGCACTGAGTGGGACGGGAATGCCTGTGTAGCTTTGCTGTGTGCTCGTGCAGAGTCTGAGATCACTAGGCAAGAGTCCTCAGCGTGCTTCCGCCCAAGGAGCTGGTAACACCGGTGTAAACGGTTTAGGTGATTCCACTGATGACAGCAGCAGGTCTTCTTGTAACCAGCAGGAGTAGGCAGGTGATGCTGCGCTTGTACTCTGCACTGGAGTGCTGGGTCCAGTTTTGGGTGCTACAGTCTCAGAAGGACATTGAGGTGCCGGAGCAGGGCCAGAGAAGGGCAACGAGGCTCTGGAAAACAGGCCCTAAGAGATGCAGCTGAGGGAACTGGAGTTGTTTAGTCTATAGAACAGAAGGCTGAGAGTAGACCTTATTGCTCTCTATAGCTACCTAAAAGGAGGTTGTAGTGAGACTGGTGCTGGTCTCCTCTCCCAAATTCCTAATGGTAGGATGAGGGGAAATGGCCTCGAGCTGCATCAGGAGAGGTTTGGATTGGATCTTAGGCAGAAGCTCACTACTGAGAGAGTCGTTGGCACTGGAACAGGCTGCCCCGGGAGG
>VZRI01010247.1:38014-48236 GCA_013397515.1 Upupa epops
CATTGTCCTTAAAGGTGCTTAAAAGGGGAGTACCTAGAGCAGCTGAGGCCATGGTCTAGGGGTCAGGGAGATGTTGGGATGAGGGCTGGATTTGGTGGTCCTGGAGGTCCTTTCCAGCCAGGAGGATTCTATGTTTTCAGGTTATTGCTAGGTCTGGAATTATCCCCCTGAGGTCTGAAGACTCATCAGTAATGCTCACACTGCGGGTCAGCGCACTCTTCACAGGCACCCTAGGCGTATCATGCTAATCCTTAGGAGGTTTGGTGTTTATGGCTATTTCTGTTAGGACATGGTGTTCCACACTGAGGAGAGGGCACGAGTGGCCATCCAGAGTGGAGTATGAGTAGAAAGAACTTGAACACAGCCTGGTAAGAAAGGTTTGTCATTCTTGGTTGTCGACAGCCTCTACAGTAGCACGCATCACATCAGAGCTCACCATTCCCTGGCAAAGACCTATTGTAGTCCCCTGCTTTGTAAAGGACATGCCTGTTATTCCCTGCAGAAGTTCTTCTTCTCTGCTTTTTTAGCCTTTCTGGAACTAACTGTTGGCACTTTCAGTGCCTGTCCCTTCTTTTCTGGCCCGGTGATGCCTGTAGAAGGTCAGACATTTGCCACTCTTTTCGGTGTCTCTGTGTGCTATCAAATGGATGGCTATCTGAAGCCTTCATGCTCTTCCTGCTTCCCACCTGACACAAACCCCTGCCTTCACTGAGCCCATGTCATCTTCAGAGAGACCCCTTGGGCAGACATGTAACAGGTGGTGTTAATGATTTCTCAATACAGGAACTATTACCAATGATTATCAGCTATTATCAATTAGATGTCAGTGGGGTCAGAATCAGGCCCAGAGCTGTGTGACAGCTGTTAGAGATTGCAGCTTCCTTCACCTCACTGTGGAGGTAAGATCTGGAGTGCTCTCAGGCACTGTCATGCAGGAAAGGCTGAGGGAGCTGGGTCTCTTGAGCTTGGAGAAGAGGAGGCTGAGGGGGGACCTCATCCCTGTCTAGCGATTCCTTGATTCTATGATGGACTCAGCAGTCTTTGCCAGTAAAACTGCTCCCTGTGTAAGATGACAATGTCTTACAACACTAGGTGGCCTCTACTTGGTCTGTTGTCTTCGTTACAGCCTTACACAGAGCTGTAAAGTAGCACGGGCACCAGAATCTGAGAGGTAATGGTTTGCCTTCATTTCAGTGGGTTTCACACACTTCATGGGTTCAGCCATTTGTAGAGATACTTCCTATCACATCACAGTTGAGGGAGGTGAATGAGGTTGGGGCCACGTTCTTCATTTGTTCACCAGCATCAGATGGAACTCGAGTTCCTTTCAGTTGTAGATTGATAACCAGTTCAAAAATACAAAGAGCACCCCAGATTTCAGTGACCTCTGCCATCTCCCTTAGCACTCATGGGTGCATCCCCTCAGGACTCCTGGATGTATGGACATCCAGACTGCTTTTAACTGGTCTTTCCCAGTCCCTTCCAGTCCCTAACACTCGGTGGTTCCGTGGTTGTGGAGAAGTGCTGCTTTTGCATCAGACTGTGAATGAGGTTACAGTGACTGACGCAGGTACGAGCCCAGAGTGTTCAGGATTGAATGAATCCACATCAGAAGCAGTGCAGCACGGTGGGATGCTACTTGTACGCTGCCTACTAGTGATGTCAGTCAGATGCTTCAGTTATCTTCGTTTTCCTAGGATCCTTTGGGAGCTGCTGGGCTTTATCTCCTTCCTGGCAGATAACCCATGAAGGCAGAGCTGCCTCTAGCTCTCCACTTATCTCCCCCTCATGAGCCAACTGCAGCTACAGGTGAGATGTTTTTTAAAACCAAAGGGCTCCTCAGTGTTAGGTCTTGGGCTGGTGTTTGTCGTTCATTATAACCCAGTTTTTAGTCTCGGATGCTATCACACAGCCAGCTGCTTTCCTTTGTGTAGCTCCTCACTTTTCAGGTTGTATGTTCCACCGATAAGGCAAAACCTGTGGAGATGTTTTGTGCAGCTGCAGTCCTCACAGTCTAACAAGTGTTCTCTTTCACAGAATCGTGGGGTTGAAAGGAACCTCCAAAGGTCATCTAGTCCAGCTCATCTAGAACAAGCAGGGACATCAGCTCTCACTGGAACAGGTTGCCCAGATCCCCATCCAGCCTGACCTCAAATGTCTCCGGGGATGGAGCCTGCTCTACCTCCCTAGGCAGCCTGTTCCAGGGAACCCCCACCCTCAGAATGAACAACTTTGTCCTCCTGTCCAGCCTTACTCTGCCCTTTTACAGCTTCAGACCATGACCCCTCATCCTATCATTCCCTGCCCTGATAAACACTCATCCCCAACCTTCTGACAGGGGCTTGTGACAGGGTGCTGGAAGGGGCTTTTGNGGGGATGGAGCCTGCTCTACCTCCCTAGGCAGCCTGTTCCAGGGAACCCCCACCCTCAGAATGAACAACTTTGTCCTCCTGTCCAGCCTTACTCTGCCCTTTTACAGCTTCAGACCATGACCCCTCGTCCTATCATTCCCTGCCCTGATAAACACTCATCCCCAGCCTTCTGACAGGGGCTTGCAACAGGGTGCTGGAAGGGGCTTTTGGAGGCCCCTTTCAAGGATTGGAAGGCCACTGTAAGGTTCCCCTGGAGCCTTCTCCTCTCCAGGCTGAACAGCCCCAGCTCTCTTAGCCTGCCTCCATAAAAAAGGTGCTCCAGCCCTCTAAGCATTTTCACAGCCTCCTCTGGACGTACTCCAAGAGCTCCACATCCTTCTTGTGTTGANCAACAGGGTGCTGGAAGGGGCTTTTGAAGGCCCCTTTCAAGGATTGGAAGGCCACTGTAAGGTTCCCCTGGAGCCTTCTCCTCTCCAGGCTGAACAGCCCCAGCTCTCTTAGCCTGCCTCCATAAAAAAGGTGCTCCAGCCCTCTAAGCATTTTCACAGCCTCCTCTGGACGTACTCCAAGAGCTCCACATCCTTCTTGTGTTGAGGGCTCCAGAGCTGGATGCAGGACTCCAGCTGAGGTCTCACAAGGGCAGAGCAGCAGAGCAGAATCACCTCTTCCGATGTGCTGACCACACTCCACCTGACGCAGCGCAGGATGAAGTTGGCCTCGTGGACTGCAGTTGCACCTTGGTGCCTGATGTCCACGTTTCTGTTTCCTCCTCAGCAGCACAGCCGCTAGCTGAAGCAGCTGCTTTGTTTTGCCTAGGTTCTTGTAGGCAGTCTCTGTTGAAACTGATTATTTAGAGGTTTCATTTCTGCGAGAGGTTTGTGCCTGTCCTTACGGACCTTCCTCGCTCTGCGTAGCTCTGGGTTAACAGATAATAACCAGATCATACAAACACTGTCTCATCTAACGGTAGTCACAACGCTTCCAAGGGATTCATCCTGAACACAGCATTGCCAATGTTCTTGGTGCCCTGCATCCTGCTAATCATAACAGATTGCTGGATTGAGTCCAGCCCTGACCCACCTCCACATCTCCTTGCGCTGCCCACCGTGTTGACGAAGCCATCTCCCAGTAAGGGCGCTTTGCCAGGAGCAACTCACAACTGGAGGCGAGTGAGTGAAAGGCAAGAAGGGAAGCAGAAGGGAAGTTTCTGCGCCGCATGCAGTGAACAGGGGAGGCTGGGCAGACGGCCTCGTAAGGCAGGCGGTGTTACCTACAACGGTTGATTGCATTTCGAGTCTGAAGCTGCAGCTGGCATCTTAAGGAAAAATCCTGCAGGAGTCACGGTCTGTGGCAGCCTGGTCTGGAGACAAGTTACAGTGCGTGCGTAGCCACAAGCCATGGCCCTTACTCCTGGGAATCTGGGGTTAGCTCCTTGGGCCTTGGTTCTGATGTGGTAGCACGAGTTCCGGGGGTGCTGAGAGTTAAGCCAGGCAGAATGAGTGTTTCACCAAGAGAGGCATCTTGCCCGAGCAGGACGCGAGGGTTGTGCTTGAATTACTCTAAATATCCATTCCACGGGGATTCGTTGGCTTCTTCTGGTGAGAGAGGACCTTCTGGTTCTGTAGGAAACAAGGGAAAGGGGTGGCAAACATCAGTGAGGTGTATTCAGGCTTTCCCGTTGTGCCCGGTAGGGTAGCAGGGAAGCAGTGCACCTCAGAGCGGTACCGCAGGCGTCAGCCAGACCTTGGCCCTTGGCGTCTTTAGACCAGGCACATACCTTCCTCTGCAGTCGGTGGAAGGGTAGGTGAGATCATCCAGATGCGTTCCAAGAAAGCAACAGGATATTAGCTTGAGCACTTGGAAGGGGGAAGGAGGAAGAGGAGCATATGGCCAAAAATAATACCTCTAGATGGTCTTCACGCTGCTATATAGAAACCAGGCTGAAAGGGGCGAGCCAGCCATTCTCGCAGTGCAGAAGAGGTTTGGCATCATGCTGAAGCGTGATGGTCAGGCAGAAAATGAGGAGAGGGAAGAGTAGGACTCGCAGCAAAGTTAAGGGCAGGCAGCTCATGAGTGATCCTTAACCGTGGGAGCCTCCTGCTTTTCTTCCTTACGAAGAGGGACCGCATAGTGAGAGTAACATTCCTCCTGGTTATGAGAGGCTGTTCATTTCACGACAGTGAGAATAGGGAAGCGCCCTGAAGGATGTAGCAAGCAGCTCACCATCTCTTAGTTGTTTCCTTTCCCCTCTTTCTTGTTCAGCTAGGGTCGTGACAACCGAAGAAGCATTGCTATCCCATTCTGGTGAAGCACAGGACGGGTTATTTTCAAGCATCTTCACCACACTGGGAGGAGGAGGTTGGCAGGTTGACTCTTGTCCACGGAAGAGCTTTTTGTTCGGCGTGGTTCAAGCTAGCCTGAAAGAACCCTAGGGGGTGCCTGTGATTCTCTTCCCCTCAGCTGAGGGGAGGCAATGCAAACCTGAACAGCTTTTCAACGAGAGAAATCTGTGCCCTGAGTTTCAGAGAGAGCACAAGCGACTTCAAAGGGCTGCCTTTTAATCGTGTTTCTTTTTGCATATGAGACGAGGATTAGCCAGGAGAGGCACCGATCCCCTCAGTCTTAAAGAATTGCTTATTTTTTTCATTTTGAAACACCTGGGCCACTCCAGCCTGTCCTGCAGGGAGGCTTTGTGTCCCCTCTGCTTTCAAGCAAAGCAAGGAAATAGTTTAAAAAAGAAAATACCATCTAAATAATGTATGTGTCCTGAGGGGAAGGATCACATGAAAACCAGCACTGCAGCCCCAAACTTCTGAAAGTGCAATGATATTAAAAATGAAACGACTTGTCAGGAAAGAGCATGGAAGGAAGAAGGCAGAGAGCACATCACAGATGCAAAGTTGAGAACCTCTTCCATCGCGGGAGGTGGCATTGTATTAAAAGAGATTTAAAATGAACTCAAATTAGAAAACACTTGAAACGAATCCTTGGGTGGGCAGGTCTGGCCAAGTGGCCAGGGTTGAGCAGTCATGGGTTGGAGTAGTTGCTTAAACAGCTACCCCTCGTGGAAATGTTAATACGCATGGAAGTGGGTGAGAAAAGTAAACCCTACAGTAGGCAAAGCAAAACAGAAGCAAGCACAGCAGTGAATGGCTTCAGCACCCCAAACCTTGGGCCCTCTGGTTGTGTTTAGGGGTGAAAATTCTCAGGAAAGAAAATGGATTCCTCCTATTCTCTGTAAAAAATGAGGGAAAAACCCTGGTAAGCCCCACAAGGGAAAGGTGAATGCCAGCCCCTCCCTTCCTGTGCCACACAACCAGAGGGCAGAGTCTCTACAAAGTGTTCCCCCAGCTTTAAGGAAGGGGAAGAATTTTACCTCAGCAGTACCACAGATGGCAGGTACTATGTCACTGGTTTTCCTCACTTGTACTCCCTGTTGCACTGTGTTGGGTGGCATCGCGTCTGTCCCTAACGGTAGTGCATCTGTGCAGGCCAGCGTGGACTTCCCATGGTGGAGGTTGGCTGGTAAATCATGGAATCATCAGGGATTGGAAGGGACCCTGAAAAATCATCCAGTCCAATCCCCCTGCCACAGCAGCATCACCCAGACCAAGTCCAGGTGGGTTTCAGATGTCTCCAGAGAAGAAGACTCCACAAACCCTCTGGGCAGCCCCCTCCAATTCCCTGTCACCTGCCCTGGGAGGAACCTACGGAATCAGTCAGGGTTGGAAGGGACCACAGGAACATCCAGTTCCACCCCCCCTGCCATGGGCAGGGACCCCCCGCCCTAGAGCGGACTGGCCAGAGCCTCATCCAGCCCAGCCTTAAACACCTCCAGGGACAGGGCCCCAACCACCTCCCTGGGCAACCCAGTCCAGGCTCTCCCCACTCTCCCGGTGAAGAACTTCCTCCTCACATCAAGCCTCAATCTCCCCATCTCCAGCTTTGCTCCATTCCCCCTAGTCCTGTCACTCTCTGAGATCCTAAAGAGCTCCTCCCCAGCTTTTTTGTAGCCCCCTTCAGATCCTGGAGGCCACAATAAGCTCACCTGGGAGCCTCCTCTTCTGCAGCCTGGACAGCCCCAACTCTCAGTCCAGCCTCATAGGAGAGGGTCGTTGCTTGTAAGGATGAAGAGAGAATTTGAGGAAGAGCTGATGAAGTGTCAGTGGGTCAACACAGAACAGAGAGAACCTCCCTGACGATAGAGATGATGGGATGGGATAGGATAGGATAGGATGGGATGGGATGGGATAGGATGGGATGGGATAGGATAGGAATGTGTGGTGTCTGTAAAAGAAAGTCAGGTGTTCTCGTTCGGCGGTTGGGAACGTGTCAGCAGAATCATGGGCTTATGAATCGGGTGAAATTGATTTCATCTTTTAAAAAAGCCTTTGGCAAAACTTCCCCCGAGAAGCTGCCAGATAGATTCAGCGCTGTGATGTTCTGTGGCAGATCTGCCAAGAGACAGTGAAACGAAGGGTAGGAAGGAGTTAGCCCCTTTCAGTGTGACAGAAGGCTAGCGGAGGGCTGCGTGCTGGTCCTGGGAGAGGAATTGTGTGTGTTGTAGCAACTGTGGTCTGCACTAAGCGATGGCTGCAGGGAAGAGAACTGGGGGTGACAGTGAAGAGTAAGAAGAGGTTGGCTGTCAGATGAAACAGGGGGAAGTGAAGTTCCTGTTGCCAAAATCAAGGTACTTGGACACAGGGGTTGAATAATTCACCTGGCTGGCTGATAGAAGATCACAGAATCCTTAGGGATGGAAGGGATCTCCAAAGATCATCCAGTCCAATCCCCCTGCCACAGCAGGATCACCCAGACCAAGTGGCACAGGAACAGATCCAGGCAGGTCTTACAGTGACCTGGTAACTAACTACTCGTGGAAAATCCCGTGGTATTGTAGACAGTTCAGTGAAACCCTTGTTTTGGGGTAAGTTAGGTACTCGACTGTCTGTAGCATAAAGCAGAAAGAACACTGGAAATGCTGCAGAGCTGTTACTAAAGTGATGAGCTGCCCCTTACGGTATTAGCTTGTGGTCACTGCTTTAAAAGAAGGCAGATCAGAAGTAGAAGGGGTTTTTTTTAGAAGCTGGCAATGAGAATGATTAGTTGGATGGCAAGAACTCCTTTTGAAGAAGCTGAAAAGGACTGCCAGGTATAGAAAAGGGATGTGATGACAATAATACAGAGAAAAGGCAGCCAAAGAAACTCCTGGTTTCAAACAGAAATACATTCCGAGGTGTGATGTGTGTTTTATATCTGTCCAGATCAGTGTAACCAGAAAATACTTCAATATTAAACTGCTATTGTAAAGAAATTAACCAACAGATTGTACCTGAGGCTGCAAAAGAAGGCTGATGCCTGTCCAGAGAGCCTAGCCCTGTTGGATCTTACTGGCTGTGTCGTAACAAGGAGTCATGTCGAGGAACATCGTTAGAGACTGGGCAGAGCAGGGTTAAAACAAAATGACCCAAGAACTTTGCACCATCAGGTAGAACACCCCGAGTTAACTGCAGTAAGCTCAGAATATGCACGTTCTTAAGTGTTTCTGGCATGTCAGTCAGTGCTGTTAGGGGGTTTTGAAAGACTCACTCTCTCTGAGCAGGTTTCTCTCTCTCCTGCGCTGTGGTTTGGTGCAGCAGAGAGGTCCATACCTGGCAGCAGCTTGGGAGAAAACCTGTCAGCTGCCCTCTCGTCTCCTGTCTCTGGATCAGGAGCAGCCTAGCCGAGTGTCGAGGACGTTGGATGGGTTGGGTAGCATTAGCACAGTGTAGAAGCCAGTCTCTGCCTCATGGAGGAAGAGGGCAGCTTTTTGGACTGTAGCAGTGTGTGACCTGGTTCTCCCCTGTGGCTTTCTGTGTAGCTCCGCAGGGTTTCTTGTTTCTTATTCTGCAGCAAGGAGATGCTGCCTTGATTTTCCCCTCAGAATAGCTTAGAATGGCAATTCTTGGCTCATTTTGCTGCTGTCGAATGAGGAGAAAAAGGGATAGTTTTCCTTTCCAAGGGGCTGCAGTTCTTGCCTTCTGTTTCTAAGTGTTTAAACTTTAAAACAAATACTATTTATTTTTGAGAATTCAATGAAATCTGACGGTAGAACTGATGTAGGACAGTGGGGGCTAAATATCTGGCCTGGTGTGGTTCTGGATGGTGGGGGTTTTGTAGATCTAAAGCTCTTCCACTCAAAAATGTGAATATTTGGATACCAGTTCTGTCATTCCTTGCCTACAAGTTGTAACCGTCCTTTATTTCCTGAGGAATGGATCGGTGATGCTGCTGTTGCCTTTGGGAAGGAGAAAAATCCAAGTCAGATGGATCAGGCCTTGCTTTTTCATCCATTCTTAGAAGACAGTGCAGGGATGGCATGCCATACTCCTGGGGAGGGAAGGTGGGCTCCCACACAGGCGTTGCCACCTGACTGCAGCAGTGTGTTGGCTCCATGACTGCGATAAGGGGTCTTTAGAAGAAGTGGTTAAATATGTAGGCTGAGAAATGCTTGAGGGGGATCCTGGAGAGAAACCCTGGCACATAGAATCTTAGTGGGTGTAAGAGATAAAGTTGCCATGGTGAGAGTGCTTGCTACCATTAGTACATCTTGGTGCTCTTCATGAAGGAGAGTGCTTGTGTACGGCTGTGCTCACAGACCGACCTGTTTCCAGTAGTGCAGTCCGGTTGGCATTGCCACTGCAACCTGGTAATATCCAGAATCTATTACTCTGCTGTCCTTCTGCACGGGTGTTGCTTCAGAACTGTTTCAGGTTGGCATTAGCCTCTCGTTTTTGTATGAGCAGGTGCAGTGATAAGATTGCAGAACTACCTGGTCTGTAAATGTCACGTTTGTACAACCCTGAGAATGCCATTCCGTAAAGCTGCCGGCCAAGAGGAATGCTCTCTTGCTGTCTGTTCGTTTGGTACCTAATCTCTGGAGCCCCTGAGGAAACACCCAGGGAGAAGTCACACAGCACAGGTGACCTGTGTCTTCGTGGAATGCAGAAAGGACTGAAGCTTGCCATGTTGGCAATCCTGAGTGGCCGCCCTGTGCATGCAGAGCTGGATGTGAGCTGGCGACTGAATTCCTCTGGCTGCTCGGAGAAATAATCAGGTCAATTAACAACAGTGGGACACCCAGCCTGTGTTTTCATAGAGCTGTGTTCGGGAGATGCTGCTGTTGCCCTAGAGCCCTGCAGACGCTGGAACACAACTCTCAGGACGTAGATCTCAGCTCTGCAGGAAACCGGGCAGCGCTGAAAGCCTTAGCTAGAGCCAGGCTTCCTGCCGGAGAGCTGAGCTTTGCTTAGAGCTGGAGCTCTCAAGGCTTTTGGACTCCCAGGCTGTAGCAGCAAAGCCTCGCATCCCTGGCACAGCTGGCTGCTGCTGAGCCAAGCCAAGGGAATGGGGGGCACGGTGCCACTCAGCAGGGTGGGAGAATCTCAACTGCCAAGAATTCAAGCCTCTCCATGCTTCAGGTGAAATATTTTGCATTCAGCAAATTGCCATTTTCCCCCAAAAAATGTGTCTCGCAGAAGTGTTTCCAACCAGCTCGAGTCACAAGTGGAAAGGAATGTGTGCGGATCGCGCTGGTGCCAGCTTTTCCTGATCACATGTCGATCAGTTAATAGAGAACAAATGTCTGTGTTTGCCTGTGCTTCCAGAGGGAGTGACCCGGAGGGTTTCTGTCAGGATTGAACAGTCACTGGGGAAGGAAAAGCCTTTTCAGGAAAAAACATATAGGGAGAAACTTCTAAGTAAACCAGCCACTGTTATGCTGGGCCTAATCATAGACTGGTTAGAGATGGGAAGGGACCTCCAAAGGTCATCCAGTCCAGTCCCCCTGCCACAGCAGGGTCACCCAGACC